>SKCR01014359.1:0-148956 GCA_019454045.1 Zanthoxylum bungeanum
GTTATTCAAGAAGAACATGCCAATCATGGTTATCAAATTAAGTTCATCATGATCATGCCAATTATTATTACGTACTGAACTTGTTAGCAATATCAATAATTTTAGGGAGATATATTTTAGAAATATTCTAGTGAAATTTCTACTTAAATAGTTGTATTTTTTATATTTCTCTAAAATATATAATAATTTAAAATAAAAATATCACTAAAATATATCACCATAAAAAAGTATTTCCATGATAATGAACAAGTGTGGCAATGTATTAGGCCGGGTCCGGGCTTTGATAAGCCCGACCCGAGCCCGAAATTCAAAATTTTGGCCCAAATGCGGGAAAAGCCAGGTATCCGACCCGATTTTTTATTAATAAAAAAATTATATATATATTTATAATTTATTATATAAATATAAATAAATATATATAAAATATTTTTTTAAGCCCGAACCGAACCGGACCTGACTTATTATACCGAGCCCGAACTGGGCCTATAATTTTACTCCCTGACCGGCTCAAAATCTGGACGAACCGATTCAAACCAGACCAAATTTGGACTTTTTACCATCTCTAATGAAACTCAACTACCCAATACTTTGTTAATTGATAACACTCTTTCAAGAGTTTTGTTTGTTGACAGAGACTTGAGAGAGTATTTTATCATGGTAGGTAGACCTAAAAGCTATGAGTAAGACCAATAATTACTGAGTACTTTACAAGTTCCGGATTCAGGAATTTTTTTAGAGGGATTAGTTAAAAAAATGATACAATTCAATAATTATTTTTTTTTCTCGCTGTCACATAATTTATATGTACAACCGAGTTATTATTCATTATTAATTGCTTATTTGAATTTATAATTAATTATTTTCAATTTTTTTTTTCGATTTTACTATTTTATCAGCTTCCCAAACTTAAATTAGGAGAGGTTAAAAGTTTAACAAAATGAAATTATAGGAGAAAAAAATTATAAGTTTGTACCCTTTTTACCAAAATTATAGGAGAAAAAATTATAAGTTTGTACCTCAATAAATTTAATTAAAACGTTATATATATTTTAAAGCAAACTAAATTTTGTTAAAATCTTGATTAGAATTTAAGACAAAAAATTAACGGTGTCTTTACTTACTCGTAATCGGAATGAGATAGAATCACAATGCGCTAGAATGAGAATAATAAATCGGAATCAAAATAAATTGTTTACATAACTGTAGAATCGTAATCAGAATAAAGTAGTAGTATTATTGATATATGTACTTTATCTAATAATTGAAATGAATTATTAAGAAGGGAGAAAGACCCCGTAGTTAGAAGGACATAGGAATGGAGGACTGAGAGGAAGGAGGAATGAGATAAAAGGACGAAAGAGGAATTTATTCGTGGAGGATTTATGACATGAGTAGTTGGAGTAAAAGATTACCTAATAATTAGTGAGGAAGGATGGAGGAATGTTGAGTTGAGTCGGTGGGAATTGACGGAGGAATGGGAGGATAAGAATTAGGAAGGGTAGGAAAGACGAATAGGAAGGGAGGCTTTTGAGGAAATGCATTGGGGAATACAGATAGACAGCTGATTTATTAGGAAAGATTGAGGACTTTTATTTATTAGGGATAACTTAAGAGGAATTAATTATTACTTTATTAATGAATTATTAATGTCGAAAAGTTCTAAAGAGTAATTTATTGAAAAGATTAAGCTAGGGAAGGGAAAAGAGGGGGAGGAAAAGGGAAAAGATTCTTGGGTTAGAAAATATTGAGTAATTTTCTTTATTAGTTAAAAATAAGTATTAAGAATTTTCCTTTATTATTGTTAATAATTATTATGTTAAAATTACTAAAGATAATTATTCTGTGATTATTATTATTTTATTAAAATATTAAATATTATTTTATTATTAATTATTAATTATTAATTATTATACATTTTTATTTATTATTTAGAAATTAATATTAATTAATTATTGATTTAATAATTAATTATTTTATAGATAATCTTATAATTTCTTATTAATAATCAGCATGAGAATCTCATTCTCATAGGGTGGTGAGAATGAGATTCTCGTTCTTCATTCCTATTTAAGTGAGGTACACATATTCATTCTCATTCTCATTTTAACTTTTAGTAAGTAAACACTTTTTGTATTCTCATTTCCCCATTCTCATTTCATAATCCATCAAGTAAACACACCCTAAAAGAGAGAGAAAACCTTTGTAAAATTGTATAAGAAATTGGGGTATTTTTAATATTTTAAATTTTAAAAGCACACTATTATAATTTTCTCTAGACATGTTGTTGTTATTTGTCTATAAAATTGGAGAAAATCTATAATATAACGGAGGTATTACGTTACCTATCTAACAATCCAATAATGCATTACCAACCGTGCTAAAATTTTAAAAACAACTAAAAAATGTGTATTAAATCATATATGTTATTTCTTACTAAGAAAAGTGCTTTAGAAGTGTATTTCCTCTCTATATCCGTAAATATAGGGTGAGCGCGGTTCGGTTTGGTTCGGTTTTTGCTAAAAACCAAACCAAACCATATTTTACGGTTCGGATTTTTTACCTCTCAAACAAACCATTAATAACGGTTTGGTTTGGATTGAAATTTTTTTAAACCAGCGGTTTACGGATTGGTTCGGTTCGTTTACGAATTATTATATTTAAAACAAATTTTCATCCACTTAAGTGGAAAAAAAAAACTAGTCTATCCAACAAATAGTATGAAGTGCTAAGGTGTAAGTTGTGACTCTAGGAAACACATGCACTCCATAAAGGATTGAAAAATGAGGCACAATTAACTCTAGTATTTTTTAAAAATTACCTTGAATAATGATGCGTCCATCATTCTAATTAAGAGACAAATACAACATCTTACTTTCAAGAATAATGATACTACCATAAAACAAAAAAAATTAAGAATAAAAGTATTAATAAATAAATTGAATAATAAAAATATTAACAAATAAAATATTAACAAAAAAATTTAAAAATAAAAGTATTAACATATAAAAAGAAAACATAGAATAAAATAAAAGAGAAATACAAATTTTTTAATAAAAATATATAATTTTTTTAATTATAACGGTTCGGTTCGGTTTTACAGGTGCGGTTCGGATTAGCTCCTAAACCGAACCGTAAACCGTTTGGGGTAGGCCAATCCGAACCGCAAACCGAACCGTTAGAAAAAAAACCGTAAATTCGGTCCGGTTTGGTTCGGTTTGCGGTTTGGTTCGGTTCGGTCGGTTTTTTTTGCCACCCCTAGTAAATATGATACTTAAACCTCGATATTTAACATGAAATGACATAATTGAATTTTGTAGTTTAATTTATCGATTATGTATGAATTATACATTATGTGTATGTGTGTATGTATATGTATGTATGTATCTACTAGTGTTTTAATAAATTGTATATAGTATTGCAACAATTCAAAAAAAAAAAAAAAAAGCTAAAAAGATTTGATTTTGTGGTTCATAATGAAGGGCAGGCATTTTGATATCATGAGCCTATGAGGTCTTATGCATGATTAATAGACTCAAAACCTAGGGCCCTCACTAAGATTATTAGCATGTGTGAGATTGCCATAGCTAGCCATGAGGTCTTCCAATCCATTATTAGTTTTGAATGAAAACTAATTTGAGGATTTAATTAATCATCCTGAGCAACTTGAACAATTAAAAGTAATAAGGCCATATAAGTACTCAGGGCCCCCCCTTATTTAAAACCCCATACATGTAATGCCCTCAAAATCAAACAATAAGCCCCCGACTTTCATTTCATTCTAACGTTTTCACATGGATTTCAGCAACTTCAGAATCAACTCATCACCTTCACCAACAAAGACCAAAAGAAAGCAAAAGCATCAGCAGCAGCAGCAAAACCAGCAACAACAACTACAAGAAGAAGAGATAAGATTCTTAGGAGTAAGAAGAAGGCCATGGGGAAGATATGCAGCTGAAATAAGAGACTCAACAACTAAAGAGAGGCATTGGCTTGGCACCTTCGACACTGCTGAGGAAGCTGCTTTGGCTTACGACCGTGCCTCTCGCTCCATGCGCGGCTCCAAAGCTCGCACCAACTTTGTCTACTCCGACTTGCCTCCTGGCTCCTCAGTTACCTCTTTCATCTCACCTGACGAACCACCTCCACCACCACCACCACCACAATACGACAACGTTGCATCACTCCTTGTCACATCTGCTGATACCAACAACAACAACATTAACCAGAGCTTTTTCGGCCAAGAAGTACCATTCCATCTTTCTCAGTTTTCAAGCAGCGATGATGCTAATTCTTACAAGCCAATTACGTGCGTTATGGATGCTGCTGATGATCATTCTCAGTCTCAAAGGTATATAAATGAGTGTGAGCTGCCACCTTTGCCACCTTCCTATTACTATGACCCGGCTTCAGGATTAATGGACAATATTTCTGATATGGGTTTTGGAGCTTGGAACGATCAAAGAGGTTTTGAGTATTCATCTTTTAGTGGAGAGTTTCATAGCAGCCAAATATTTGGCGGGATGCCACCGGTTTCATCAGATGCTGTAACGGATGGGTTTGATTCATCGTCATCGTCATCAACTTATTTCTTTTAATTAAATAAATAATAATTATCACTATAATTATTCACTCAATAATGTGGTCAGTTTTATAATTTACTACTTTGGGGTCTAGTTGGTTTGGTTTGGTGCGTTTTAATAAATGTGTTTTGTTATAATATGGCGGGATAAGAGTAAACGTTTGTTTGATTGTTGAAGGACTTGGAAATGCAGTAGCTTTACTTCCAACCCTTAATTGTTTTTTTTGCCTTCCTTTGGTCACTTTTTATATGGGGTTGGTATATATTTGTTCCGATTTTATGCTACTATATACTCCAATGTGGGCTTAAATAGAGAATAAAATAAAAAAACAGAGGATCTATATATTGAAATTCGCATATATAAGATTTGAGGATTGTCCTATATTATCTAATATTTATATTTTAAGTTAATTCACTTTATTTAGTACATGCAAGCTGATCTCACATAGGCAGGGGACTACTGATGTATAAGTGTAATTTTAACACAATGTTAAAATATGAGTTTAACTCAATGTAAAAGGTAGTTTATGAGTTGAGCGACAGCATGAAATCACACTCAATATCTTAGAAACGCATGAAATTAGACTCAATCCAAAGCAACTTCCAATCACGAGCGTATATAGAGGGGCAAGAGAAACCACCCCAAAAGCTCCCATGACTATCTCTAAAGACAATCCTATACAAGCAGAATTAAGCGTCGAATCCTTGAATCGGTCCATTGAAAAGACTAGGAATCTAGCAGACCGTCAGGATTTTAGTAGGCCTGTGAGACTTAACCGCAATACCCAAAGAGAGAACGCGAGAACATCAGTCCTATAATTAGTATTGCCAACCCGGGCAAGACTTACAATTCTCAGGAAATAAACTCTACAGTTGTCAATTATCGGAATCGAAAGAAAAAATTAGACCCTTCAAAGCGTGATTTGTTTCTGTTACACCCTTATCTCCCCAACAATGTAAAGGGCCAATCTGAATGGGATTATAATTTTTATAAAGACTAATTTTCGCTTGGCGAATCACTATTAACTAAGCCTCAAAGAGATGAGATCAAGGTTCATATGATAATAGAACAAGTCCCGAAGGCTGTGAAAATAAAGTTCATACACTAATAGTTGTATGAATTATTTATTTACTCATGTCATTGCGAGACATTGAATAAAAAAACTACTATATAGATGAGAGATGTCTTGACCAGTGAGTTATCATTTGTTGATCAAAAAAAAAAAAACCTAAGAAGTCTGTATAGAGAATTTTTGGGAGGATGTGTTATTAGTCTTTTATAACATATATTATTCAATCAAAATCATTAAAAGGAATCATGTAAATCATGAAATTGAACACAAACTCAAAAAGTAAAAAAAAAACTGGAACTCTATAAGATGATAAACTATAGCAAGTTGAGTTTTTCCCCTGTTCGTAAGAACTTACTAGCCCCGCCTTGGTACACTATAGATTATTATGGCTAACGTTCTCCCAGGATTCTGGTTGTTTCTTGTAGAAGGGGCACTCTATCTTCAAGAACTCGAATGAGGAATAATGGTGGAAACTATCTCTTTGTTTTTTTTGTTTTTTGTTTTGTGTTTTGTTTTTTGTTTTTTTTTTGTAGACCTTAGACTCTCCTAACAATGAATGAAAAATTGGAATTAATTTTTAAGATGCTTGAAAATAAACCCAAATGAGTCTTTTTTAGATAAGGAGGGTTACCTTTGTAAATGTACCTTTAATTTAAGGTTGCAATCTCTTAAAAGATTATGACCGTCCAACATACTCTTTCACTTTAATGAGTTGTATCTATTCACATTAAAGACATATTCATTTAATTGGTGTCTTTTCCAAATGACACATATCAATGGAAATGTTTTTTAATGAGACACACTATAACTATACATGTTTATTTAGAAAATTTTGTATAATCCACCAAAATTTTCTAAATATTAATGCATACACTTAAGAGAGTTTCTTTGAAATGAAATTGCATCGGAATAAGTAGCTTTGCCTTGAACTTTCCAAATGATTAATAAACAAGCATGATTTAAGTGTGAATACAAGTCGAGGAAGTGCGGAAATACTTACATCGAGCGGTTGAGCGATGCGGCAAACGAACAAAACTCTTTTTTCTGCCCATATGGACTGCTCGCAGTGAGCAGAATTTTGTCCTCCATTTTTCAGTTTGAGCCAAGTTCCAATCTCCAAGCTTGCATGAAATGATTCCGGCTCATGGGTGGACTCCCTATCACCTTCGATGTCTCTCGGAGTGCTAGCTCTCTGATTTTTACCACAAAAATCCACAATTTTGGCTTCCCTCATTCACGGTCTTACAGCCAGCAACAGTGAAGAAAATGCCCTCCATGGGCGGAGATGAAGAGAGAAAAGAATTGTGTTTGTTGGTTGCCAAAAGTGTATATAATACACATTTGTTAATTCAAATTCATTTGGCATGAATTTGCTTTACAAAAAGTCAAACCATCAAAGCCAACCACCAACATCACTATTCACATCAAGTCACATCATCAAGTGGTCAAGTCACAATCAATCAAGTTGTCAAGTCACAGCACTCAAGTGACAAGTGATTAGACGCTTGATGCGACTAATGATTGACGCTTGATTTGACTGGGTGCCGCACTCGATTCGAAATGCGAATGCGCTCGTAAACAATCTCGGGCTCGGGTCGTAATTCCAAATTAACGATTTCTCTGTTGCATCGTAATTAAATATAATTTAATTAAATAATCATGCCAAAATAACTATTCACGTCGCTAACGAATTAATTTCAAATTAATTCGTTCACCCGAATTAAAATCTAATTTTAATTCGGCGTCAAAATCCAATTTCGTTTAATATATCAAATATATTAATTTATCGATTAATTCTAAATTAATCGTTCTCTCTATTTAAATGAAATTTTATCCTAGATAAAATATCTCCACAATTAATCCCAGATTAATTTCTCTCTCATCTTATTAATCTCAGATTAATTAAAGTGCGAGTCATACGTCATCGGTAAATCTTCGGGAAGCGACCCATGAGATCTCCAGATATGTTGGCAGTAAATACGGTTGTCGGACTATCCGATCACGTACGTACCAAGTACGACATTTTACCGATTTACAAGACAAGATGGCCTCTAGCAAAGCGTCATGCCTACCCAATTCTCCAGAAATATCCTTACAATAATAAAGGATCTGTATTAGGCGTAGTATACGTAGTATTGCGTATTTCGATCCAGTATCGGATGATCATATGCGAGGCCTGGGGCTGGTACAGTGTCTGCCCCATACGAAGCATATATCGGATGATAAACAACTAGTCTCTTTATTATCGGATAATCATGACCAAGTCATATTATCCCGACGGTTGCAACCTTTATAGAGAACCAGTTCTTTATCCCTGCGCGATCATCATCTCCACTATGACTGGAGTGATACTTCCGTCTTGAAATCACACCCAATACACTATGATTCTCGATATACCCAGAAGAGGCGTACACAGAAACCGATTAAAGCCCTGGACGACCTAAACCAAAGTATATTGATTGTCGCAAGTATTAGCGGTGCAAGTCTCAGGTTAAGACCAAATACACCTACCCTGATTACAGACTTCCATAGACACATAGTCATACTACCAATGGAATTCCGAGGGGTCTATCCAGAGGGAAGCTGTTTCCCATACCATCGGTGAAATACAACCTCCTATTACACTTGCATGAGTATCCTATACCCAAATATATGAGAACTGTGTCGTTATGCTCTCATAACGCGCACAAGTGTAATACTAGTCTTTTACGTATTTATCGATGTCCAATCTCGACAATACTCTGACTAGGGATATTAATGATTTATCCTTTATTGATTGATACTGTCTCATATCATTCTCAATACAGGAACAAATCATAAGGACCTTCTATCATTTATACATCTAGGTGATCTAATCACAAATGATAAGAGCGCAATCTCCTTTGTCACATAGTTAATTTGTACAACAACACCATGATCTGTACAAATAGTGACACTATGGGTCATAACTATCCAACAATCTCCCACTTGGCCTATAGCCAGTCACTCGAGTGTCTTACATCTGAACTATGTACGGTTAGCTTAAACTGCTGAGGAAAGACTTTTGTCAGCGGATTTTCTTGATTATCATCTGATGCGATTTATACGATCATCACATCGCCATCGCCTGATGTATGATCCGAACGAATCAGATGAACAAATGAAATATATATCTGGATTATTGATGAGAGCATTAATTCTTTAGCCTGTGCTGACGCCTAGCTCAACTGCTAACAGAACTATATCTAATCTAATTAGATTTGTTATTGACCCAGATGGATTCTATTGCTGCCTCAGCTGCAGCAATAACCCGCATTTATTGCTTATACGGTAACAGTATCTCGCTTGGAAGATTTCCAGCTCATTGTACCGTTATTCAAACTGTACAGTACCATTATTCGACTTATAGTCGTTTTTATCGGTTTAGGAAACTTACAACAGTGATCCCAGTCACTTCAAGTTCTCCTTCTCCATAGTTTAAGATATCATCATTAGTTCTCCAAGATACTAACGGATGTTCTTAATATCAATCCAGTGACTATCACTTGGATTGACCTGTTTGTGAATCCATATGCTCAAAGCGTATGAGACACCATGTCGCGTACATTTTTCAATGTGCGATTTCTCCGAGAGTGTTAACAACTTTAAATCTATTCCAGTAGATCTTTATTCCTAGAATAAAGGTTGTTTCTCCCAAGAATTCCACGGAGAATTTTCTCGAAAGCCAAGCTTTCACCGATTATTTTATGGGAATATCATTTCCAAGAAATGACATATCATCATTATTTATAAGACTGCCTTTGTCAGTGCGCTCCCACTAACCTCCTTATATACACAAGAATCATTTCGTTTTTGAATTAAATCATACTCCATTATGATTACATCAAAACGATAATTCCAAGAACTTATGCTTGCTTCAATCCAAACATGGATCGAAAACCTGCAAACTTGTTTGCTACTTTGATACGACAAAACCGTCAGGATGTTATAAACATCCTCCAAAAGGTTTCCGCTTAGGAAAGCATTTTGACGTTCTGCTGTCATATTTCATGAATGAAACATGCAGCAATAGCAAGCATTATCCAAATGGATTTACCGTGGCAACAGGTAAAAGGTTTCGTCGTAATCGACACTATGTTGATAACGATACCTTTTCGCTACAAGCCTAGCTTAGTACGTTGGTATGTTGCCATCCATGTATGTCTTCCTTGAAGACTTATATAGTACCAACAGACGCCATGTCGTACATCAACTAGTATCCAAACTTGGTTGATTTACATGGAATCCATTTAGATTATATGGCACTTTGCCTTAATAGGGAGTCGATACCTTGTATCACTTCCTCATACGTAGTCAGTTGGTATTCTTCAATAAGATAGACATCTTTATTAGGTGAGATCAGAAACCCATACCCCAGGTTGTTTTCTGACTCTCTCCGACCTACGCTTTTCTTGTGTATTCGAAGATTACTAGTACAGTTTCATGCTTGATGAACTGTTTGTATTCCATTAAGGACTTGGTGCCTAGAATAGTATTACTCCGATTTTCATCGAGTTTTACTATCCTCCCACTTACCACTGCATATTGGTATTCCTCCTAGGAAAACTGCATGGCGAGCAATAATTACTTGTTCTCTTGTGAGATGTATAAGTACTATACTTATGTATCCCTAGGATAACCTACAATTGGCACTTATCCAATTTGGGTTCTAGTTTGGTATCATCCAAACATATGCCTAGCATACCCAAATTTCCAGGAATGAGAAACCCGGTTTCTTTCCCGTTCATATCTAATATGTAATCTGTGAAACAGATTATTATGGAACCTTATTCAAAATAAGTTCTCCACTGTTTATGCTTACCCGTTGAAGGAAATGGTAGCTCAGAGCGACTCATGATTAACCTTATCATGTCCAACAAAATTCGGTTACTCTGTTGGACACACCGTCAAATTGACGTGTTCCGTGAGGAGTCCTCATTTGGAAGAATACTATACTCTTTCAAGTATACTAGAAACTTATTGCTTAAGTATTTTCCATTACGGTCTTATCGTGAAGGTTTAATACTTCAGCCGATCTGTTTGTCTATTTTGTGTCGAAACTTTAAAAGTTTTCGATTCATGTTTCAAAAGAAACACTTAACCATAACACGATGCCACATCCGTAAGGTCACGAAATATTCATATCCACCTCTAGCCTAGCTAGACATGGGCCCACTTGCTTCACTATGAACTAGGGCTAACAAATCGGTGGCATTTACACTTTTACCAAGTAAATAGTGTTTTAGGCACTTTGCCCAATAAACTAGATTCGTAGACTTTATTTGATTGGAATCAAAACAGTCTGAGTACCCACTCTTCAAAAGTGTGGATATACGATCTTGTTTAATTGTGTCCCAGACAACAATGCCACAATAAGTTTCTCTCTGATCAAATCAGTTTGAGCTACTGTTTGTCATGTTATATATTTGAGATTTATTTATATTCAAAATATAAATTCCGTCATTCACATCTAATGTGCTTATCTCAATACATCTTTATATAATGAAACACTTTAGTGTTCTATAATATAAAGGTTCACCCGCAGTGGTTTAAACACTGATATAGAGGTAATGTATCTAGTCAAACTAGTTACATTATAACAGTTTCCAAATTTAGGTACACACCCGAGATAGTTCCTAAACTTAGGTATCTACGGTTGAAAACATCGATTTTTCATCCCGTTTCCAATCCACAGATTAATCTCAATTGATGTCAGTATTCTGCTCAAAGCAGATTCTGAAGATCAGTACATATTTATATCACACTAAATATTTAAAATCCAATTTTAATACTAGTACTGAATATATTCATGACAAATATATTTGAAGTCAGAGCCTTGCTCGTTCTTCAATTCCTTCATGTCTACTTTTTCCAAACGGCAGTCACGTTTCCGCAATCTCGTTTGCCATAATTAAGCAGACATTTTGGGATATGTCCTTTTATCTTCCCAGAAGATTATAATGATTTTTCCTTTGCCCTTTTCAACACTCCAGAAGCCTTTGGCCAAGCCTCGGGTTTTTAGAATATCGAAAAAAAGTGCGCCTTGCGCTACTTGCCTTATTGCAAACTTTGACTTTATCTGATTGAGAATAGTCTTTAACTCTTCAAGAGTTATTTATTGCAATTTATTACTTCTAAAATCTAAGCATAGATTTATGAAGATCCTTCATTTCATTATCATACTTTAAGGATCTAATCCTTAGTTCTGATTAAGAATTAAGGAGTCTACTGCGACAAGCATAATGGATTAAGCACTTAAGTTATCATCACATGAATCTTCCAAAGATCATGCTCTACTTTTTGCTTAACTCCGGGCTTAGGCCTAAAATATTATTTTATCAATAAAGTAACTTATTTGTTTCCAGGACCATCCTGAAATTTTATTTCCAATTTGAAAATTAAACCATTTAAATATATTTTTCCCTAGGATTATGTTTTAAATGTCAATCTTTCAAAATTTCATCTTGATTCTAATAGTACAACTATTTAATCAACGATTTAGGTACTATTAAATATAATGATTATTATAGTCCAACTATATTAATCAACTATACTTTAATTAGTTAGATTCAATTATATTGATTACTATAATCCAATTATAAAATCAACTATATATTGAATTAGTTTGAATATAGTCCAATTGTTTTATTAAAACAACGATTTAAATATTAGTCCAACTAACATTTAATATATTGACGAATGATATTTGAATGAGCGCCTATGGCAAGTAATTAAAGGAATATTGAAAATTCAATTCTTGCCTCCCACTATTTTTCGACAAATCTCTAACCCTCTGTCGAGTACTCTGGAACCGTGTTTCCTAGTGGGCTAGGATCCCGTTAAATATCACACAATCTTGATTTTGGCCAACAAATTGTATGATAATTAACTAGGTAGATCTCTAAGATCGATTGGATCCAATCCAATTCATAGATCCGGTAGGGGGACATCCAAGTCCGAAACATATATCGTATATATGCCAATATATCAAATATATTACCTAACCTTTTTCCTCTGAATCAACTAAGCCTTGGCTTTGGCACAACAAACTTAGTGATCCCAGTTAAGCGCAACCTATTGACCATGGAAAGCTTCGTAATCAATGTCGATGGACAAGAAGTGGTCTTGACTTTGGCCAACAAACCACAACTTGGACAAGACACCAATATGGAACAAAGCTCTCGTGATTCAAACACATCCTCGACGGACAAAGGCCTTGACTTTGGCCAACAAGCCAATGTCAGTCTTGGATCTTGAGTGAGAATCACTAAATGGAAGGAAAGACGCTTAATATTTTGCGAGGGTTTTTCGAGTGTAAATTGGCAACCAATTTATTATCTTTGTTAAGATCTTATCATCATACAACCTTAAACATGCATTCTAAACACATAATAAAGGCTATGATAAATTAATAATGATATGCGGATGGATACTTTACACATTGATCCTAGATCATATCTCTCCATTTCTCTCAACCACTAGCACATATATCACTTCTACCCGTTACACTACACTTCTAAAGAAACCTCATTTACATTGAGGGGAATAAGTGAGAAGAGAATACAAAGAATAAGGAGGTGATAAGGCTGGACACGCAGGTCCAATTAATAAATCAAATTTATTACAACAATTTCTAAAATTGTCCCACCCTTCTAATATCCATCCGATATACATTATTCATGCATCGCAACTATGTATCCACAAAGCATGTTATCAATCAATCTAATCAAATTAATTAATACGATAATTAATGGCCATCCAATGTTCAAACAACGATTTGATTTTGCTCGAGTCAAACTCATTTTGCGAATAAGTACTCAAAGTATAAATTCTCGAATTAATTAAACTACATAATTAAATCCAATTCAATATGCATTTAATTCTAATTCGCTTATTTAATTCCAAATTAAACATTACACTTTAATAATAAACCTTTTACTACTTAAATTCCAAATTTAGTCATTACGGGTATCAAAGCCCGATTAACGTCCAACATCAATTCAATTAAAGTCCAATGGGATTTCAATTAATTTCTCAAGGCGTGGACTTTTGGTCAACTCGGGTCAAACCGAATAACTACAATCCAATCCGGGATTTACCTCATAAGCCTAGAAATCAATTTTGGCCCATTAGGCCCAATTAAACTATAAAGGCCATTAAGTCGCATTTGGGCTTTATGGAAGCGGTTTTGGGCCTAATGGATTCAACCAATTTTACCTAAACCCAACTTTGTACAACAAAGCCCAATAAGGCCATTTACAACATAACAAGCCTAAATCCAATTTTAAGGCCCAATTAATTAAATACAAAAATCCAATTTTACATTTAATTAACCTAAAGTGTATATCATGATTAACTACTTAAATCAATGTTTCTAACACGTCGATTAGCCTAATTAATCATGTTCATCATCATTATCACATGTCCAACACATTGATGAAAAATCAAACCCAATTCATGCTATATATGTCTCGGCCAAAAGGGAATTTATATGTCCGATTAGGTTTCAATCCAATCAAACACACAATCGATATTAAATCAACACTTCTAATCGTTTCAAGTCATCCAATGATCAATGAAACAAAATTCCAAGACATTTAGGGCTTCAAACCATTTGGCCAACACAAAAATTTGGGGGAAATGTTCCAAATAATTTTTCAACAAATTGATCTAATCAATCTTAAATTAAAACACATTTAAGCATACTAATTCATCCAATTTCATTATACATGCTCAAAATCAAGTTTACCTAAATTTTAAACCCTAAACTTTTTCATGCTTTTCCTTGCTCTGATACCATTGTTGGAGTTTGCTAAGGTCCCAATGATCAATAAACAAGCATGATTTAAGTGTGAATACAAGTCGAGGAAATTGCGGAATACTTACATCGAGCGGTTTGAGCGATGCGGCAACGAACAAAACTCATTTTTTGTCCATATGGACTGCTCGACAGTGAGCAGAATTTTGTCCTCCATTTTTCAATTTTGAGCCAAGTTCCAAGCTCCAAGCTTGCATGAAACGATTCCCGGCTCATGGGTGGACTTCCCTATCACCTTCGCATGTCTCTTAGAGTGCTAGCTCTCTTGTTTTTTACCACAAAACTCCACACTTTGGCTTCCCTCATTCATGGTTTTACATCAGTAAAATAGTGAAGAAAATGCCCTCCATGGGCGTGAGATGAAGAGAGAAAGAGAGAGAAAGAATTGTGTTTGTTGGTTGCCAAAAGTGTATCTAATACACATTTGTTAATTTCAAATTCATTTGGCATGAATTTGGCTTTACAAAAGTCAAACCATCAAAGCCAACCACCAACATCACTATTCACATCAAGTCATATCCATCAAGTGGTCAAGTCACTCAATTAATCAAGTTGTCAAGTCACATCACTCAAAGTGACAAGTGATTTGACGCTTGAAATGACTAGTGATTTAACGCTTGATGCGACTAATGATTTGACGCTTGATTTGACTTACGTGCCACACTCGAATTCAAAATACGAATGCGCTCGTAAATAATCTCGGCCTCGGGTTCGTTAATTCCAAATTAACGATTTCTCCGTTGTATCGTAATTAATCTGATTTAATTAAATAATCATGCCAAGCATAATTACTATTCACGTCGCTAACGAATTAATTCCAAATTAATTCGTTCGCCCGAATTAAAATCTAATTTTAATTCCGCGTCGAAATCCAATTTTGTTTAATATATCAAATATATTAATTTACCGATTAATTCCAAATTAATCGTTCTCTCTATTTAAATGATATTTTATCCTAGATAAAATATCTCCACAATTAATCCAGATTAATTTCATCTCTCATCTTATTAATCCCAGATTAATTAAAGTGCGAGTCATACGTCATCGGTGAATCTTCAGGAAGCGACCCATGAGATCCTCAGATATGTTGGCAGTAAATACGGTTGTCGGACTATCCGATCACGTACGTACCAAGTACGACATTTTACCAATTTACAAGACAAGGTTGGCCTCTAGCAAAGCACCATGCCTACCTAATTCTCCAGAAATATCCTTACAGGAATAAAGGATCTGTATCAGGCGTAATATATGTGGTATTGCGTATTTCGATCCAGTATCGGATGATCACATGCGAGGCCTGGGGCTGGTACAATGTCTGCCCCATACGAGCATATATCGGATGACAAACAAATAGTCTCTTTATTATCGGATAATCATGACCAAGTCATATTATCCCGACGGTTGTAACCTTTATAGAGAACCAGTTCTGTATCCCTGCATGATCATCATCTCCATTATGACTGGAGTGATACTTCCGTCTTGACATCACACCCAATACACTACGATTCTCAATATACCCAGAAAAGGCGTACACAAAAACCGGTTAAAGCCCTGGACAACCTAAACCAAAGTATATTGATTGTCGCAAGTATTAGCGATGCAAGTCTCAGGTTAAGACCAAATACACCTACCCTGATTACGGACTTCCATAGACACATAGTCATACTACCAATGGAATTCCGAGGGGGTCTATCCAGAGCGAAGCTGTTTCCCGTACCATCGGTGAAACACAACCTCCTATTACACTTGCATGAGTATCCTATACGCAAATATATGAGAACTATGCCATTATGCCCTCATAACGCGCACAAGTGTAATACTAGTCTTTTACGTATTTATCGATGTCCAATCTCGACAATACTCTGACTAGGGATATTTAATATTTATCCTTCGTTGTTTGATACTGTCTCATATCATTCTCAATCCAGGAATAAATCATAAGGACCTCCTATCATTTATACATCTAGGTGATCTAATCACAAATGATAAGAGCGCAATCTCCTTTGTCACATAGTTAATTTGTACAACAACACCATGATCTGTACAAATAGTGATGCGATGGGTCATAACTGTCCAACATTCGCTTATCATAACCTTGACATATAACACTCTGCATCATTATAGAAATGAGAAAGATTATAGAACTCTATAGTGCTTATTTTGAATTGCATAAAGTTTCAATTGTCTTTTATGAATCTCCATTCAGCTAGGTTAGGTTTCCAGAGTAATAATTCTTAATTTATAGGCTTTAAGTCCATTCCCTTCGATGACTTCTAAACTTGCTGTCTATGTAAACCTTTAGTAAATGGATTCGCTAGGTTTTCTTTTGACTTGACATCATCTATTGAAACTATGCCTCTTGAAAGCAAATGTCTTATGGTATTATGTCTTCGACGTATGTGTCGAGACTTACCATTGCACATTGTATTTTGGGCTCTCAAGATAGTTGTTTGACTATCACAATGTATGTTTATACTTGGAACTGGTTTTGGTCAATTTGGAATATCCTCTAAGAAATTTCGAATCCACTCTACTTCCTCTGCTGCTTTGTCTAATGCTATGAACTCAGACTCCATAGTAGACCATGCAATACACGTTTACCTCGAGGATTTCATGACATAGATACTCGTGGAATTGGAATCCACTGTATCAGATATCAAGTTAGCATCACTGTATCCTTCTAGAACAGTAGAATATCTCTTATAATATAGACCATATTTTGAAGTGTCCATCATATACCTCAAAACTTTTACTATGGCTTTCCATTGGTTATCTATGTTGGGTTTCTCTAAGGTCCCAAGGATCATTTTCAAGCAAGGAAACAATATGTGAATACTCGAAGAAGTTGCAGAATACTTACATCGATCGGTTGAGGCGATGCATCGAAGAACAAAACTTTTTATGCCCTTTGAACTCTATGAAGCTCATGGCATTTACTGGTTTTGAGCTCTTCCAAATTCGGCCATGGTGATCCATAAAGCTCCAAGCTTTGTGTTGTGATTCCATGCACACGGGTGGGCTTCCCTATCACCTTCGCAAGACTCCAAAAGCGTGCTAGCACTCCGTAATCTTTGCCATAAAAATCACATATTGCTTCTCTTTGTTCTCGACATTTAGCCAAGAAATTGAGAGAGAATGGCCTCTTAGCCGAGTGAGAAGAAGAGTGTGAGAGAGAGATTGAGTTGTGTTAGGTTTTTCTAAAATTAATAATTGATTTTCTAAAAATCAATAACATAATTTTACTTTCAAAAGTCAAGCCAATTAAAGCCACAACCACTTCCATCACTATTCACATCACTCATGACAAGTTGTCAAGTCACTCAAAGTGACTAGACATCACATCAATCAAAGTGACAAGTGATTTGATGCTTGATGTGACTTGTAGGCTGCATTTGAATTCGCAATGCGAGTGCACCCGCAAACACTCCCGGGCTTGGGTTCGTTAATTCCAAATTAATGAATTTTCCCGTTGCGACGTAATTAAATAATTATACCTAGCAAAATTACTATTCACGTCGCTAACGAATTAATTCTAAATTAACTCGTTCGCCTGAATTAAAATCTAATTTCAATTCCCCATCGAAATCTAATTTCGTTTAATATATCAAATATATTATTTTATCGATTAATTCCAAATTAATCGTTCTCTCTCTTTAAATAATATTTTATCCTAGATAAAATATCTCCATAATTAATCCCGGATTAATTTTCTCTCTCATCAAATTAATCCCAGATTAACAAAGTGCGAGTCATACGTCATTGGTGAATCTTTGGGAAGTGACCCATGAGATCCCCGAATATGTTGACAGTAAATCCGGTTATCGGACTACCCGAATACGTACGTACCTAGTACTATATTTGTACCGATTTACAAGACATGGTTGGCTTCTAGCAAAGTACCATGCCTACCCAATTCTCCAGAAATATTCTTATAGGAATATACGATCTATATCAGACGTAGTATACATAGTATTATGTATGTCGATCCAGTATCGGATGGTCACGTGAAAGGCATGGGGCTGGAATTGTGTCTTCCCCGTACGAAGCACATATCGGATCTCTGGTAACTAGTCTCTATAATCGGATATACATGACCTAGTCATAATATCCGAATAGCTGCAGCATATAAGAGAACAAATTCCGTATCCTACGTGATCATCATCTCCACTATAACTGAAGCGATACTTCCATCTTGACATCACACCCAATACACTAAGATTCTCAATATACCCAGAAGAGGCGTACACAGAACCACTTAAAGCCCTGGACGACCAAAACCAAAGTATATTGATTGTCGCAAGTATTAGCGGTGCAAGTCTCAGGTTACGACCAAATACACCTATCCTGATTCGGACTTCCATAGACATATAGTTATACTACCAATGGAATTCCGAAGGGGTCTATCCAGAGCGAAGCTGTTTTTCGTACCATCGGTAAAACATAACCTCCTATTACACTTGCATGTCGTTATGCTCCCATAACATGCACAAGTGTAATACTAGTCTATTCCGCATTATCGATGTCCAATCTCGATAATACTATGACTAGGGATATTTAATGATTAAACCTTTGTGGATTGATACTGTCTCATATCATCTCAATCCGGAACTAATCATATGGACCTTCTATCATTTATACATCTTGGTGATCTAATCACAAATGATAAAAGAGCAATTACTTTGTCACATAGTTAATTTGTACAACAACACCATGATCTGTATAAATAGTGATGCTATGGGTCATAATTGTCCAACAATCTCCCACTTGGCCTATAGCCAATCACTCAAGTGCCTTACTCATGAACTATGTACGGGTCGTTCAAATTTCTACTGAAAAACAACTTTCGTCAGCGGATTTAAAAGGTTATCATCTGATGCGATTTATTCGATCATCACATCGCCACGATGTATGATCCGACGAATTAGATGAAAACAATTTAAAGTACATATTGGATCGTTGATGAGACCGTTAATTTTTTAGCCTGTGTTGTAGCCTAGCTCAGCTGCTAACAGAACTATTTCTAATCTAATTAGATTTATTTAGATCCAACATGCTACTATTGCTGTGACAGTTGCAGTAAAGTTCCGCTTTTGTTGTTTATTCGGCAACAGTATCTTGCTTGGAAGATTTCCATCTCACTATTCGGCTATTCAAACTGTATAGTACCATTTTACGACTTACAGTCGTTATTATCGGTTTGGAAACTTGCAGTAGTTATCCCAGTCACTTCAAGTTCTCTTTCTCCATAATTTAAGAAAGCATCCTTAGTTCATCTAAGATACTCAAGAATGTTCTTAACATCAATCTAGTGACTATCACTTGGATTGGCCTGATTGTGACTCCATATGCTCAAAGCATATGAGACACCAGGTCACGTACATTTTTCAATGTACGAGTTCTCAGAGAGTGCCAACAACTTGTAGATCTATCCCAGTAGATCTTTATTCCTAGAATAAATGTTGTTTCTCCCAAGAATTCTACGGAGAATTTTTCATGAAAGCCAAGTTTTCACCGGTTGTAATATGGGAATATCATTTCCAAGAAATGATATATCATCATTATATAGGACATTCACTGTCAGTGCGCTCCCACTAACCTCCTTATATACACAAGAATCTTTTCATTTTGAATTAAATCATACACCATTATGATTACATCAAAACGATTGTTCCAAGAACATAATACTTACTTCAATCCATCCATGGATCGAATAACCTGCAAACCTTGTTTGCTAGTTTTGGTACGACATAACCATCAGGATGTTATAAACATCATCCACAAGGTTTCCTTTTAAGGAAAGCGATTTTGACGTTTAGCTGCTATATTTCATAAATGAAACATGCAGCATCAGCAAGTATTATCCAAATGGATTTACCGTGGCAACAGGTAAAAGGATTCATCGTAATCGACACTTTGTTGATAACAATACTTTTTGCTACAAGCCCAACTTAGTACGTTGGTATGTTGCCATCCACGTATGTCTTCCTTGAAAACCTTTACAGTACCAACAGACACAATGCTCACGGTACAACAAACAGTGTCCAAACATGGTTGTCTAATAGAATTTCATGGAACCTTATTCAAAATAAGTATTGCACTGTTTAATGCTTATCCTTCTGAAGGAAAATGGTAGCTCAGAGCGACTCATGATTAACCTTAATGTGTCCAACTCAGTTCGGTTTCTCTGTTCGGACAAACCGTCAAATTGATGTTTTCCGAGAGGAGTCCTCATTGAAAGAATACTATACTGTTTCAAGTATTTGAGAAACTTTATTACTTAAGTATTTTCATCATGGTCCAATCATGATGTTAAATACTTTAGCCGATCTGTTTGTCTACTTCGTGTCGAAACTCTTAAAAGTTTCCGATTTGTGTTTCAAAAGAAACACATAATCATAACGTGATGCCACATCCGTAAAGGTCACGAAATATTCATATCCACCTCTAACCTAGCTAGATATGGGCCCACTCACGTCATTATGAACGAGGGCTAACAGATCGGTGACACTTACACTTTTACCAAGTAAAAGGTATTTTAGGCACTTTGCCCAATAAACTATATTCTTAGACATCATTTGAATAGAATCAAATCTGTCCTAATATCCACTCTTCAAAAGTGTGGACATACGAGTCTTGTTTAATGTGTCCCAGACAACACTGCCACAAATAAGTCTCATCTGATCAAATCAGTTTGAGCTACTTGTTTGTCATGTCATACGTTTGAGATTTATTCATATTCAAAATATATATACTGTTATTCACATCTAATTGTTTATCTCAATATCATCTTTATAAAATAAAACACTTTAGTGTTCTAGAATATAAAGGTACACTCGCAACGAGTTGTACTCAATATAGAGATAATGTTTCTAATCAAACTAGTTACATTATAACAGTTTCCTAATTTAAGTACACACCCGAAGGGTAGTTCCTAAACTTAGGTATCTACGGTTAAAACAGCGACTATAGTCTCGTTTCCTATTCACAGATTAATCTCATCTGAAGTCAGTATCCTGCTCATAGCAGATTCTGCCCATCAGTACATATTTAAGTACCACTATTTAGTATCTAAAATCCAATTTTAATACTAGTAGTGAACATGTTTATGACAAACATGGTTATAGTCAGAGCCTTGCCACGTCTTTACTTCCTTCATGTCTGCATTGTCCATACGGCAGTCACGCTTCATGACCCCGTTTGCCACATTCTTAGCAGACATCTTGGGATATGTTCTTTGTCTTCCTAGAAGACTATAATGATTTTACCTCTTTCCATTTTCCACACCCCAGAAGCCTTCGGCCTAGCCTTGGCCTTCTAGAATGTCGAAATTAGATGCGTCTTGCGCTACTTGCCCTTTTGCAAACTTTGGCTTTGGCTTCTTGAGCATAACCATTAACTCTCCAAGAGTTTACTATTGCAATTGTTACTTCTAAGATCTAAAATAGATCTATGAAGATCCTTCAATTTCAACATCATGGTATAAGGATCTAATCCTCAGTTCTGATGAAGAAATTAAGGAGTCATTGCGCCAAGGATAATGGATTAAGCACTAAAGTTATCATCACATGAATCTTCCAAAGATCATGTTCTACTATTTGCTCAACTCCGGGCTTAGGCCTAAGATGTTATTTTATCAAATAAAGTAACTTCTTAGTTTCTAGGACTATCCTGAAATTTTATTCCCAATTTGAAAATTAAAGTCGTTTAAATATATTTTCTATAGGATTATGTTTTAAACTCTAATCTTTCAATTTATCTTGATTCTAATAGTCCAACTATTTAATCAATGATTTAAGGTACATTTAATATAATGATTACTATAGTCCAACTATATAATCAACTATACTTTGATTGGTTAAATTCAATTATATTGATTACTATAATCCAATTATAAAATCAACTATTTATTGAATTAGTTTGAATACAGTCCAACTGTTTAATTAAAACAACATTAAATATTAGTCTAACTAATATATAAATTTGACGAAAAAATGAAATTTGCGCGTATGACAAGTATCTAAACGAAATTGCAAATCTAATACTTACCTCCCACTATTTTTCGGCGAGCCTCTAACCCTCTATTGAGTACTCAGGAAACCTTGTTTCCTAGTGGGCTAGGATCCCGTTAAATAACACACAATCTTGACATTGGCCAACAAATTGTATGATACTTAACTAGGTAGATCTCTAAGATCAATTGGATCTCATCTAATTCCTAGATCCAGTAGGTGGACATCCAAGTCCGAAACATATATCTTATATATGCCAATATATCCAATATATTCCCTAACCTTTTTCCTCTGAATCAATTAAGCCATGGCTTTGGCACAACAAACTTAATGATCCGAGTTAAGCGGAACCCATTGACTTTGGCCAACAAACCAGTGCCAGTCTTGGATCTTGAGTAAGAATCACTCAATGGAAGGAAAAACGCTTAATATATTTTGAGGGTTTTTCGCGTGCAAATTGGCAACCAATTTATTATCTTTGTTAAGGTCTCATCATCATACACCCTTAAACATGCATTCTAAACACATAATAAGGCTCGTAAATAAATATAATAATGATATGCTGATGGATACTTAAACACATTATTCCTAGAACAAATCTCTCCATTTCCTCTCTCCCGCTAGCACAAGTATTACTTCTACCCTATTACATAACACTTCTAAAGAAACCTCATTTACATTGAGGGGAATATGTGAGAAGAGAAATACACAGAGTAAGGAGGTAATAGGCTGGACACGCAGGTCCAATTTAATAAATTCTAAATTTATTACAACAATTTCCAAAATTACCCCACCATCTAATATCCATCCGATTACATTATTCATGCATCGCAATCATGTATTCACACAAGCATGTTATCAATCAATCTAATCCAATTAATTAATATGAATATTAATGACCATCCAATGTTCAAACAATGATTTGATTTTGCGCGAGTCAAACTCGTTTTTCGAATAAGTACTCAAAGTAAGAATTCTTGAATTAAATTAAAATACAACATTAAATCCAATTTAATTTGCATTTAATACTAATTCGTTATTTAATTCCAAATTAAATATTCACACTTTATTAATGAACATTTGCGATTTAGATTCCAAATCTAATCGTTAAGGGTCTCAAAGCCCGATTAACATCCAATGTTGTCTAATTAAAGTCTAATGGGCTTTCAATTAATTTCTTAAGGTGTGGGCTTCGGCAATCAAAACCCAATCAAGGAATCACCCCATAAGCCTAGAAATCAATTTCGGCCCATTAGGCACAATTAAACTTTAAAGGCCCAATAGTCGCATTTGGACTTTATGGATATGGTTTTGGGCCTAATTGGATCCAACCAATTTAGCCTAAACCTTTCTTGGTACAACCAAGCCCAATAAGCCCAATAACAACTTTTCAAGCCCAAATCCAATTTAAGCCTAATTAATTAAATTACCAAATTCCAAATTTCATAATCTAATTAACCTAAGTGTAAAGCCATAATTAATTAATCAAATTAACATTTCCAAAACATCAATTAGCCTAATTAATTATGCTCATTATCATCAAAACATGTCCAACACATTTTAATCAAAATCAACTCATTTTCTATGTTTGACGTCCACGGTAATAGTAGGGTTTTTATTGTCCAATTCGGTTTCAATCTAATTAAATCCACAATCAACATTTCCCAATCGATTTCAACTCATCCATTGAATCAAAAATCAAAAATCAAAAATCACCATGACATTTTAGGGTACTACCATTTGGCCAAGCCATAGAAAATTGGGAAAAATTGTTCCAAATCAATTTTCATGAAATTGACCACATCCAACTTCAATTAAACATCATTCAAGCATACTTAATCAAATAATTTCATCAAATCATGCTCAAATTCAATTTACCCAATTTTAACCCTAAATCAAGTTTCATGCTCAAATGGCTTTGATACCATTGTTGGGTTTCTCTAAGGTCCCAATGATCATTTTCAAGCAATGAAACAATATGTGAATACTTGAAGAAGTTGTGGAATACTTACATCGATCGGTTGAGGCGATGCATTGAAGAACAAAACTTTTTATGCCCTTTGAACTCTATGAAGCTCACGGCATTTACTGGTTTGAAGCTCACGGCATTTACTGGTTTTGAGCTCCTCCAAATTCGGCCATGGTGATCCATAAAGCTCCAAGCTTTGTGTTGTGATTCCATGCACACGGGTGGGTTTCCCTATCACATTCGCAAGACTCCAAAAGCGTGCTAGCACTCCGTAATCTTTGCCACAAAAATCATATATTACTTCTCTTTGTTCTCGGCATTTAGCCAAGAAATTGAGAGAGAATGGCCCCTTGGCCGAGAGAGAAGAAGAGTGTGAGAGAGAGATTGAGTTGTGTTAGGTTGTTCTAAAATTAATAATTGATTTTCTAAAAATCAATTACAAAATTTTGCTTTCAAAAAGTCAAGCCAATTAAAGCCATAACTACTTCCATCACTATTCACATCACTAATGACAAGTTGTCAAGTTACTCAAAGTGACTAGACTGTTAGTGTTCCTAGAACATGCCAGGATCTAATAAGCATGAAAACATGTTTATAAATTCAAAATAAGTTGCAAAATTACTTACATTGAATGGATTTGAGCTTTTATAATTTTGAGAAGAAGATCTCCAAGATGCTTCCTTTGTTGATTCCAAGCTTTGAGTTGGTTTCCCTATAACCTTTGTTGATTTGTGAAGCGCTAGCTCATTTGAAATTGAAATAAAATCAAAGAGAAGAAAGGCTCAAGTTCACGCCCATGGAGGAGAGTATTAGGGTTTTCATTTTGTTCCATGTGTGTTTTTGTGTGATGCATACACACAATGAGAGAGAGAGAAGAGTTTTAGGTAAAACCAATTTACCCTTTTACCTAAACAAGGTAGTTGGGTAAATAGTTTCACCAAAACCATTCCAAGGTAGTTGGATGGTGGGTGGCTTGGCATAAATGCCAACTACCCTCCACACTACCACATGTGAAGTGGGCCCCACATTTGAATTCAAAATTCAAATGTCTCTACGAACATTTGCCGCGGCTTGGTTCCGTTTAATCCGATTAAACGAACTTTCGTTGCTAAATAATTAAATCTAATTTAATTAAATAAAGATGCCTCGCAAATATATTACGAACGTCGTCTATGAATTAATTCAAAATTAATTCGTTTGTTCGAATTAAAGTCTAACTTTAATTTCGTAATGAAATCTAATTCATATTAATATATTCGATATATTAATTTTAGCCCATACAAATAAATTAAATAGAAAAATCAAATTTAACTATTAAATTTATTTTACCGATTAATTCCAAATTAATCGCGTTCTCTCTCTTCCGAACACATTTAATCTCAGATTAAATAATACCTCAATTAATCCCAAATAATTTTCTCTCTTTAATTAATCCCAGATTAATTTTCTCTCTTTAATCCCGGATTAATTCTAATTAAATCAGATGTCATTGGTGAATCTTTGGGAAGCGACCCAAGAGATCCCTGGATATGTTGGCAGCAAATACGGTCATCGGATTATCTAAATACGTGCATACCTCGTACCACGTGCTTACCGATTTACAAGACATGGTTGGCTTCTAGCAAAACACCGTGCCTACCCAATTCTCCAGAAATATTCTTACTGGAATTTATAATCTATGTCAGGCGTAGTATACGTAGTATTGCGTATTGCGATCCAGTATCAGATGTCACGTGCTAGGCCTGGGGCTGGAATTGTGTCTGCCCCGTACGAAGCACATACCGGATGTCTAGTAACTAGTCTCTATAATCGGATGAACATGACCTAGTCATATCATCCCGATGACTGCAGTACTTAAGAGTACTAGTTCCGTATCCTACGTGACATCATCTCCACTATGACTGGAGTGATACTTCCGTCTTGACATCACACCCAATACACGACGATTCTCAATATACCCAGCAGAGGCGTACACAGAACAGGTTAAAGCCCTGGACGACTAAAACCAAAGCATATTGATTGTCGCAAATATTAGCGGTGCAAGTCTCAAGTTAAGGCCAAATACACCTACCCTGATTTCGGACTTCCATAGACACGTAGTCATACCACCAATGGAATTCTGAGGGGTCTATCCAGAGCGAAGCCGTTTCCGTACCATCGGTAAAAACAACCACATATTACACTTGTATTAGTATCCAATACCCATATATATGAGAACTATGCTATTGTGCCCTCACAACTCGCACAAGTGTATACTAGTCTAATCCGCATTATCGATGTCCAGTCTCGATAATACTACGACTAGGGATATTTAATGATTAATCCTTCGAGGACTGATACTGTCTCACATCATCTCAATCCAGGAACTAATCATAAGGACCTCCTATCATTTATACATCTAGGTGATCTAATCACAAATGATAAGAGTGTAATCTCATTGTCACATAGTTAATTTGTACAACAACACCATGATCTGTATAAATAGTGACGCTATGGGTCATAATTGTCCAACAATCTCCCACTTGGCCTATAGCCAGTCACTCGAGTGTCATACACCCGAACTATGTACAGTTTGCTCAAACTACTGAGGAAAGGCTTTCAACATCGGATTTGCGTGATTATCGTCTAATGCGATTTATTCGATCATCATATCGCCACGATGTATGATCCGAACGAATCAGATGAATAGTTGAAGTATATATCTGGATCGTTGATGAGACCATTATTCTTTAGCCTGCTATGACGCCTAGTTCATCTACTAACAGAACTATATCTAATCTAATTAGATTTATTATCAACCCAAATGGCTTCTATTGCTGCCTCAGCCACAACAATAACCCGCATTTGTTGTTTATTCGGTAACATTATCTTGCTTGGAAGATTTCCAGCTCACTGTTCCGTTATTCAAACTGTTTAGTACCGTTGCTTTTATCAGTTAGGAAACTTGCAGTAGTGATCCCAGTCACTTCAAGTTCTCATTCTCCATAGTTTAAGGCATCATCCTTAGTTCTCTAAGATACTAACAGATGTTCTTAATATCAATCCAGTGACTATCACTTGGATTGACCTGTTTGTGACTCCATATACTCAAAGCGTATGAGACACCAGGTAACATACATTCTTCAATGTATGATTTCTTAGAGAGTGTTAACAACTTTAAATCTATCATAGTAGATCTTTATTCCTAGAATAAAGGTTGTTTCTCCCAAGAATTCTACGGAGAATTTTCATGAAAACCAAGCTTTCACTGATTGTAATATGAGAATATCATTTCCAAGAAATGACATAGCATCATTATTTAGGACAGTCATTGTCAGTGCACTCCCACTAACCTCCTTATATACAACAAAATCATATGCGTTTTGAATCAAATCATACACCATTATGATTACATCAAAATGATAGTTCCAAGAACCTAATACTTGTTTCAATCCAAACATTGATCGAATAACCTGCAAACCTTATTTGCTAGCTTTGGTACAACAAAACTGTCAAGATGTTATAAAAATCCTCCAAAGAGGTTTCCGTTTAAGGAAAGCGATTTTGACGTTCAGCTGCCATATTTCATAAATGAAACATGCAGCATCAGCAAGCATTATCCAAATGGATTTAACGTGGCAACAGGTGAAAGATTTCGTTGTAATTAACACAATGTTGATAACGATACCTTTCAGCTACAAGCCTAGCTTAGTACGTTGTTATGTTGCCATCCATGTATGCCTTCCTTGAAGACTTATATAGTACCAATAGGCACAATGCCTTGCGGTACAACAACTAGTGTCCAAACATAGTTGATATACATGGAATCCATTTCGGACTCATGGCACTTTGCCATAATAGGGAGTCGATACCTTGTATCACTTCCTCATACGTAGTCAGTTCGTATTCCTCAATAAGATTGATATCTTTATGAGGTGAGATCAGAAACCCATACCTCCCAGGTTGTCTTCTGACTCTCTCCGACTACGCGGTTCTTGTGTATTTGAAGATTATGGTACAGTTTCATCCTTGATGAACTGTTTGTGTTCCATTAAGGACTTGGTGCCTTGAACAGTATAACTCCGATTTTCATCGAGTTTTACTATCCTCCCACTTACCATTGCATATCGGTATTCCTCTTAGGAAAACCGCATGGTGAGCAACAATTACATTGTTCTCAAGTGAGTTGTATAAGTACTATACTTTAGTTTCCTAGGATAACCTACAATTGGCACTTATCCAGTTTGGGTTCTAGTTTGGTATCATCCAAACATATACCCAGCATTCCCAAATCATCAGGAATGAGAAAACCCTGTTTCTTTCCTGTTCATATCTAATATGAAATATGTCAAACATACTTTCATGGAACCTTATTCAAAATAAGTATTGCACTGTTAATGCTTATCCATTTGAAGGAAAATGGTAGCTCAGAGCGACTCATGATTAACCTTATCATGTCCAACAAAATTTGGTTTCTCCGTTCGGACACACCGTCAAATTGACGTGTTCCAGGAGGATTCCTTATTGAAAGAATACTATACTCTTTCAAGTATTTGAGAAACTTATTGCTTAAGTATTTTCATCATGGTTTAACCGTGATGGTATAAGTACTTTAGCCGATCTGTTTATCTATTTCGTGTCGAAACTCTAAAAGTTTCCGATTTGTGTTTCAAAAGAAACGCATAACCATAACGCGAGGCCACATCCGTAAAGGTCACAAAATATTCATATCCACCTCTAGCCTCGCTAGACATGGGCCCACTTACGTCACTATGAACAAGGGCTAACAGATCGATGGCACTTCCACTTTTACCAAGTAAAAGGTATTTTAGGTACTTTACCTAATAAACTAGATTCGTAGACATCATTTGAGTGGAATCAAATCTGTCCTAGTATCCACTCTTCAAAAGTGTGGATATACGAGTCTTGTTTAATATGTCCAAGATAATACTGCCATAATTAAGTTTCTTCTGATCAAATCAGTTTAAGCTATTAGTTTGTCATGTCATATGTTTGAGATTTATTTATATTCAAAATATAAATATTGTCATTCACATCTAATGTTATTATCTCAATATCATCTTTATATAATAAAACACTTTAGTGTTCTAGAATATAAAGGTACACTCGTAATGAGTTATACACGATATAGAGATAATGTTTCTAGTCAAACTAGTTACATTATAGCAGTTTCCTAATTTAAGTACACACCCGAAAGGTAGTTCCTAAACTTAGGTATCTACGGTTAAAACAGCGACTTACGTCCCGTTTCCGATTCACAGATTAATCTCATCTGAAGTCAGTATCCTGCTCATAGCAGATTCTGCACATCAGTACATATATTTATGTACTACACTAAGTATTTAAATCCAATTTTAATAATAGTAATGAACATGCTAATGACAAACATATTTAAAGTCAGAGCCTTGCCCTTTCTTTAATTCCTTCATGTCTGCTTTGTTCAAACGGCAGTCACGCTTCCGCGATCCCGTTTGCCACAATTTAGGCAGATATTTTGGGATATGTCATTTATCTTCCTAGAAGATTATAATGATTTTGCCTTTGCCTTTATCAACACTCCAGAAGCTTTTGGCCAAGCCTTGGCCTTCTAGAATATCGAAGTAAGTTGCGCCTTACGCTACTTGCCTCATTGCAAAGTTTGACTTTATCTCCTTGAGAATAGTCATTAACTCTCCAAGAGTTATTATTGCAATTCAGTACTTCTAAAATCTAAGCATAGATTTATGAAGATCCTTCAATTTCGTTATCACACTTTTAGGATCTAATCCTTAGTTCTGATTAAGAATTAAAGAGTCTACTGCGGCAAGCTTAATGAATTAAACACTTAAGTTATCATCACATAACTCTTCCAAAGATTATGCTATACTATTGCTTAACTCCGGGCTTAGGCCTAATATGTTATTTTATCAAATAAAGTAACTTATTAGTTTCCATGACCATCCTGAACTTTTATTCCCAATTTGAAAATTAAAGTCGTTTAAACACATTTTCTTAGGATTATGTTTTAAACACTAATCTTTCAATTTTAATCTTGATTCTAATAGTCCAACTATTTAATCAACGATTTCAGGTACAATCTAATGTAATGATTACTATAGTCTAACTATATAAATAATTACAATTTGATTGGTTAAAATCAAATATGTATTGATTACTATAATCCAATTATATAATCACTATAATGATCGGTAAAATTCAAATATATTGATTATTATAATCCAATTATATAATCAACTATAAATGAAGGGTAAAATTCAAATATATTGATTACTATAATCCAATTTAGAATCAACTATAAATGAAGTAGTTTGAATACAGTCCAACTGTTTAATTAAAACAACAATGAAATATTAGTCTAACTAATACTTTTTTATTTGACGAGATATTTGATATGAGCGCGTATGGCAAGTTATTAAACGATTATTGCAAATTAATTCTTGCCTCCCACTTTTTTCGGCGAGCCTCTAACCCTCTGTCGAGTACTCGGGAAACCTAGTTTCCTAGTGGGCTAGGATCCCGTTAAATAACACACAATCTTGACTTTAGCCAACAAATTGTATGATACTTAACTAGGTAGATCTCTAAGATCAATTGGATCTAATCCAATTCCTAGATTCAGTAGGTGGACATCCAAGTCCGAAACATATATCTATATATGCCAATATATCCAATATATTTTCCCAACCTTTTTCCTCTGAATCAACTAAGCCTTGGCTTTGGCACAACAAGCTTAATGATTCCAGTTAAGCGGGACCCATTGACATAGAAAGCTTCGTAATCAATATCGATGGACAAGAAGTGATCTTGACTTTGGCCAACAAATCACGACTTGGACAAGACACCGATATGGAACAAAAATCTCATGATTCAAACACTCAGCAATTGACAAAGGTCTTGACTTTGGCCAACAAACCAATGCCAACTTTGGATCTTGAGTAAGAATCACTCAACAGAAGGAAAAACGCTTAATATGTTTTTGAGGGTTTTTCGCGTGCAAATTGGCAACCAATTTATTATCTTTGATTAGGTCTCATCATACACCCTTAAGCATGCATTCTAAAAGCATAATAAGGCGCGATAAATAAATAAATTAATAATGATATACGGATGGATATCTCACAAATTGTTCCTAGAACAAATCACTCATTTTCCTCTCCCCGGCTAGAACTATTCTAACTTCTACCCAATAACATAATACAATAAAGAAACCTCATTTACATTGAGGGGAATTGGTGAGAAGAGAATTACAAAGAGTAAAGAGATAAGAGGCTTGACACGCAGGTCCAATTTAATAAATTCTAAATTTATTACAATTTCTAAAATTGCCCTCGCCCTTCTAATATTCATCCGATATACATTATTCATACAACACATTCATGTATTCATACAAATCATGTTATTCAATCAATCGAATCCAATTAATTAATCTTTGATTAATGACCATCCAATGTTCAAATAATGATTTGATTTGCGTGAGTCAAACTCGTTTAAGAATAAATACTCAAAGTAAGTATTCTTGAATTATATTGAACTACAACTTTAAATCCAATTTATTTGTATTCAATACTAATTCCAATTTAATTCCAAATTAAATATATACACTTACTTATAAGCCTTAAAGACTTGGATTCAAAATCCAATCTTAATGGGTCTCAAAGGCCCAATAACATCCAATGTCAATTTAATTGAAGTCCAATGGGCTTTTAATTAATTCTTAAGGCATGGGTTTTGGATATAATGGATCAAACCCAAAATGCCAAGGCCCAATAGGAATCACCCTATTGCCAACAAATTAATTTAGGCCCATTAGGCCCAATTAAATTCTTTAAAGGGCCAAGTGATGTATTTGGACTTTATGGAATTGGTTTTGGGCCCAATTGGATCCAATCCAAAAGTCCAAAACCAAACTTGGTCAAACCAAGCCCATTAAGCCAAAATACACACTTTTAGCCCAATTAATAATTAAAGGCTTATTAACATAATTATAATATTCCAAATATCACAATTATTTTAATTAAAGTGTATTAGCCATGATTAATTAATTAAAATCAATATTTCCAAAATACCAATTAACTTAATTAATCATGTTTAATCCATCAATTCATGCTCAACACAAATTGAAGCCAAAACACATCATTTCATGCTCAAGACAAATTGAATCCAAAATTCATCATTTCATGCTTAACATGCTCTTCGATTTTAAGATGAACTTTATTGACTTCGATTCCAATCCAATCAAACCAACAATCAACATTTAAACATGCATTTAAACACATCATTTCATGTTATAAAAATCAAAAAACTGCAGTCCACTGCACTATGAAGATTCGGCCATGGTAAAAAAATTTTAATTTTTGATTCATTTGATTTGTTTCAAATCTAATCATGCATAACTCTAAGTTATCATATTCTAAGCATGCTCAAAGCATCAATTTGAAAGAATCATGCTCAAAACATAAAAGCCCCAAATTTTAGTCTCATGAACCCTAAAATTTTCATGCTTAAAATTGGCTCTTGATACCATTGTTAGTGTTCCTAGAACATGCCAAGGATCTAATAAGCATGAAAACATGTTCATAAATTCAAAATAAGTTGCAAAATTACTTACATTGAATGGATTTGAGCTTTTATAATTTTGAGAAGATCTCCAAGATGCTTCCTTTGTTGATTCAAGCTTTGAGTTGGTTTCCCTATCACCTTTGTTGATTTGTGAAGTGCTAGCTCCTTTGAAATTGCAACAAAATCAAAGAGAAGAAAGACTCAAGTTCACGCCCATGGAGGAGAGTATTAGGGTTTTCATTTTGTTCCATGTGTGTTTTTGTGTGATGCATACACACAATGAGAGAGAGAGAAGAGTTTTAGGTAAAACCAATTTACCCTTTTACCTAAACAAGGTAGTTAGGTAAATGGTTTCACCAAAACCATTCCAAAGTAGTTGGATGGTGGGTGGCTTGGCATAAATGCCAACTACCCTCCCAACTACCACATGTGAAGTGGGCCCCACATTTGAATTCAAAATTCAAATATCTCTATGAATATTTGTCGCGGCTCGGTTCCGTTTAATCCGATTAAACGAACTTTCGTCGCTAAATAATTAAATCTAATTTAATTAAATAAAGATGCCTCGCAAATATATTACGAACATCGTCTACAAATTAATTCTAAATTAATTCGTTCGTTCACATTAAAGTCTAACTTTAATTTCGTAATGAAATCCAATTCATATTAATATATCCAATATATTAATTTTAGCCCATACAAATAAATTAAATAGAAAAATCAAATTTAACTATTAAATTTATTTTACCGATTAATTCTAAATTAATCGTGTTCTATCTCTTCCGAACACATTTAATCCCAGATTAAATAATATCTCAATTAATCCAAGATTAATTTTCTCTCACTTAATAATCCAAGAATAATTTTCTCTCTCTTAATTAATCCTATATTAATTTTCTCTCTTAATTAATCCCAGATTAATTCTAATTAAATCAACTGTCATCGGTGAATCTTTGGGAAGCGACCCAAGAGATCCCTGGATATGTTGGCAGCAAATACGGTCATCGGATTATCCGAATACGTGCGTACCTCGTACCACATGCTTACCGATTTACAAGACATGGTTGGCTTCTAGCAAAGCATCGTACCTATCCAATTCTCCAGAAATATTCTTACTGGAATATATAATCTATGTCAGGTGTAGTATACGTAGTATTGAGTATTGCGATCCAGTATCAGATGTCACGTGCTAGGTCTGGGGCTGGAATTGTGTCTGCCCCGTACGAAGCACATGTCGGATGTCTGGTAACTAGTTTCTATAATCGGATGAACATGACCTAGTCATATTATCCCAATGACTGCAGTACTTAAGAGTAGTAGTTCCGTATCCTATGTGACATCATCTCCACTATGAATGGAGTGATACTTCCGTCTTGACATCACACCCAATACACTACGATTCTCAATATACCTAGCAGAGGCGTACACAGAATCGGTTAAAGCCCTGGACGACCAAAACCAAAGCATATTGATTTTCGCAAGTATTAGCGGTGCAAGTCTCAAGTTAAGACCAAATACACCTACCCTGATTTCGGACTTCCATAGACACGTAGTCATACCACCAATGGAATTCCGAGGGGTCTATCCAGAGCGAAGCTGTTTCCGTACCATCGGTAAACACAACCTCCTATTACACTTGCATGAGTATCCAATACCCATAGATATGAGAACTATGCTATTGTGCCCTCACAACTCGCACAAGTGTAATACTAGTCTAATCCACATTATCGATGTCCAGTCTCGATAATACTACGACTATGGATATTTAATGATTAATCCTTCGAGGACTGATACTGTCTCATATCATCTCAATCCAGGAACTAATCATAAGGACCTCCTATCATTTATACATCTAGGTGATCTAGTCACAAATGATAAGAGTGCAATCTCATTGTCACATAGTTAATTTGTACAACAACACCATGATCTGTACAAATAGTGACGCTATGGGTCATAATTGTCCAATATAGACATCATATCAATCAAAGTGACAAGTGATTTGACGCTTGATGTGACTTGTGGGCCGCATTTGAATTCGCAATGCGAGTGCGCCCGTAAACACTCCTGGGCTCGGGTTCGCTAATTTCCGTTACGACGTAATTAAATATATGCTTCCATGTTTGGTGGAGAAATTTATGGAGAAATTAGTGGAGGCAAAATTTTGCCTATAAATACCAAGCCAATTCATTTGTAAATTTCATACTTTCCTTGGTTTCTTGAATAGGAATTAAAGATTGTATCATGTATTTTTTATTTAGTAGTTTTGTAATGTATTTTTAGTTTTAGTTTTAGTAGTAATAATAGTTTGTGTATTTTTACTTTCTTTTATGTTTAGTAGTTAATTTCCGCAGGGGGAAGGGTGGAATCTTTAATATGATAAGGTAGATTAATCTCATTTAATTTATAATATGGAAATTGTAATTTAATAATATGGATTAATGTTGATACCGCTTTAATGGCTAGTTTTATTTATTTGACATAATGTGACACCTCCTATATGGTCGATTTGTATGTAACATATGATTACCGCCTATATGGCTGATTTATGGACAAATAATAACACCGCCTTTATGGCTGGTTTGTGACTTAGATGGGTAACACTGACAATTTCTATATTATAATAAAGTGAGATTTCTACATTTGAAATAGTAAAGTTGGATCCCATAACCCCATCATTTTATTTTTAATCTAGGGAAGTGATGAAGCACAATATTCGCTAGCTTAATAATTGATTTTCTTTATATTATGTGTTATGCTTTAGGCTTGTTTATTGAATCTTAGTCTTAATGCTTCTTATTAACTGGCCATTAATAAGATTGATTTGGTAAACTTAAAATGAATTTGGAAAAGGAATTTTAGGTTTCAGCCTTAGATTCAATAGCTCGCGATCTCACCTTAGGGCAAATGATCCTTAGGTAGATTTTGTTACATGATAGACATATACCTGTCGGGCGGGGGTAGCCATAACTGGAATTTAATTTTAATGAATCAGGTAGCTCGGTTAACGTAGACATATGATTAATTGGGTTACTTTGGATGTTTGCATCTGACCATCGATAGAAGCTTTTGCATGTTTTCGTGTTCCAAGTTAACAAACTAATTTATTACACACACACACACACACACACACACATATATATATATATATATATATATATATATATATATATATATTATATATATAAGAGAATCGATTTATCATTAGCAAAATATTGTGTGGAATCACAACCCTCGATATTTGTGTCTTTTGTTTATTTTCCTTAGTATTTTCTTTTGTATTTATTTATTTATTTAGCAAATCTACGACCAATCAAGCAATCATTCTCTTATTTCTTTAATTGGATACCTGTAAATAAATAGAATCAATAATTAATAACAATAATAAAAATTAATTCCTCATGGGATCGATATTTTTATATTACTTAAACGATACGTGCGCTTGCGTTACGTGTGTGATTTCACTGATCACTTAGTCAAAAGCAGTATTTTCAGATACAACTATAACATCCCCAATCCAGGAGAAGCTACCGGCAGGGAATAGGCGGTACTATCCCCATAAGCCTCTGAATTTCTAACTATGAATGACAGTAATACTCTTTTCTCAATCAAAAATATTATGTATGGGACTGTTGCCCAAACTTGACAACATGAAATGCAAACTCAATATTAATTGCTGTATACTCAATAATACTTGCTTTATACCTTTATTGATATAGGTTTTTACCTTATACAACGACCAGCACAATATTAGTTATTGATACATGACTTCTCTTTGACTCAAAATGAGCTCTCTCTCTCTCTGACTTGACCTGGTGAACTTTATACCCTAATAACTGCCATCAGTATCCATCCTCCCAAGCTCATTCTTTGAGTAACTTGTAAAATAAAGAAACTGGGAGTAAGGGGTTAGATTGTTTGAACGATCTAAGTGAGTGGATAATTTAAAAGTAGATGCTAAAAGTTCTTTTCAAAGTCCATGGTTCTAAAACCATATTCATCTCAAATCATCTTTCCTAAAATCTCTTCTATTAATTGAAAACAACTTTCTTTCTGGAAATTTTTTCTAAAGTTTGCTTTTGAAAATCTGGTTCTGAAAACATATATCCGAACTGAAAATTAATTTCAGAAATATCTATTTCTGAAAACATTCTCTGAAAGCTGTTTCTAAAAAACCTAACGTATGGGGGTGTTACGTATCACCATCTCCCCATATGTACCTAGAGCCAGAAGTGCAAATCCATGACATTGTGGCATTACGTATCACCGTCCTCCAAAGTATGCCACTATTTGTCCCATAAATTAGTGGTCTTGGGGCATTATGTATCATCGTCCCCTAAGCTACTGGACTAGAACTGGGGGTGTGGATCTATGTTACCCTTCAAGCTCTTAATCTAGGATCTATTGGCATTTGTCATCCCTAGTCCTGAACTAGGATATGGGGACGTTACATATCACCGTCCCTCCAGTCATCTACATGTGCACATGTCATCCATCAATCCAATGTATGTATCAAGTTATATACTGAGGTGGATTTTCCCAATGCCTCGAAATTATAAAACTTATGCTTTGAAAACATCCATTTCTAAAACATCATTAAATGAAAAGTAACTGAAATAAGATTTTTGCTAACGCCCTATATGCTTTTAAATGTAAGTCTGACATTGCAAAATTTAAAAGAAAAGTAAATCAAGAAAAGAGATCCACTCACTGATTTGAGTTCCGCTAGCCTTGTATCACTTCGCTGAAGAAATTTGTGGTTCATATGATGATCTATAATTGAAAATCTTGATTAGAAGATGGACTAGGAAAAAGTTACAGGATTAGGATAATTTATCTATTCAAGTACTCGTTAACACTTCACTATGTATCATGTGTATGTCATGACATAATGTACATATACGAACTGTTACGAGATCTTTGGGTGGCCTCTAACATGCTAGGGTAAAGCTGGAATGAATAAAAAATTATTTAGGGAAATTCTTGTCTTCGTATCGTGACGCAGGTCTTTCACGTCGCGATGTGGACCAATCTAGAAATGATTTCATCAACATTTCCAGTTTATGTCGTGATGTATGTCCTTACGCGTTGCGATGTGGGCAATGCAAAATCAATTCTTCACCAATTCCCAGTACGCGTCGCGACGCAAGCTTGATTTTTAGGATTGTAAACATGCTTCCTAAAGTCTATCTTACCCCAAATACATCCCTAATATTTCTATATCAAAATTATCACACAAATAATTCCATTAAACTTCAATTTCATATATTCTAAACCAATATATCACCATTAAACAATTATTTAACCTCGTACTTCTTGTTTTAGCTTAACACTTAAGATTTCCCAAAAATTTGTTCATTCAACCTACAATCAATTTCTTTGCTTACTAAGTAATTAAATTCATTCCCTAACATGCCAATAGCTCTAGCATGGCATCATACTCTTAAAACTTCACAATCCAAGTTTTTGGTCAAGTTGACCTTACCTTAAACCACTTGATTTCCGTCACCCTTAAAGTCTTCAATACATGTTTTTTCTCCTCCTTAACTTGTGTGAAGTGATTACAATTCCTTTTTCTTTGGAGAAATACTCCATTTTTCTTATTTTTTCTCTTCCTTCTTCTTTGCTCTTCCTCATACGTTTCTCTTCTTTCTCTTATATATTGAGGACAGATGAATAATTTCTTTATTTGTAATGGGCCTGAAATGGGTAATTTGCAATGTTTTAATTTCAAAAAAATAGAATTTTGGAGAAAAATGTAGAAGTTTCTGGATAGGTCCGCAAGTACTATTCATCAAAAATTTCAATTTGCATTTTTGACCTACTTCTAGTTTGAATTTGGAATAATATTAAACATGGAAGTTTTAGGTCTTGATCTTAGATTTCCAACGATATAAATTTCATAATAATCAGAGTTTTAATGAGAAAGTTATGGCTCGAATACTATGTATTATCCGAATTGGAACATCATACCAACCAGTATCCGAATCTCGAAGAATTTCCAATTATTCCCAAAGCCATTTTATAAGGGTATATGTGTCCAAAGATAATTTACACTAAGTGGCGCTCATCCTACATTGTAATAATTATTGAGATTCTCGTTCGTTATAAATTCTCCCCCCTTAAATAGGATTCGTCCTCAAATCCTTTCTAATAATGAGGCTTGATACTTCCACCTCTAGGAATTTCTTGTCTTAACATTCTCTATTCGATTCTTATAGTTGAAGACTTAATCCTTTGAAGTCCTCTTTAGAGCCATACTCTCTCCTATTGAAACGTAGTTCGTGTAACACACACTATCTATACAGAGATATATCCCTTTACAGAATTTATTATCCATAAAATTATTCATTTTTTATTCTTCTCCTTGATGATGTCCTAACAAGATGTAACTTCATCTTTTAAGGTCTAGCACTCTATGAATGTCCTTATTCTTCTTGAACTAGTGTCCAAGTTGATTACTTCTTTCTATCTGGCACTCTATGACTGTCTTTTTACTCAATCCATATTTGTCTTCACGAAAGTATATTCAGCTTATAGAATCCCAAATGATCTTGTTGCATTCATGCTATTATAGGCATATTCATGGCTTTTCTATATGAATTGTTTTTTTCATCTTTTATCTCTCTTGCTAGCTTATTACCAACTCTTAGATATTGCTTGGGGCTCCTGTGTTTCCTAGCAGTTCATATATCATTATTTTACTTTGTATTGCAGTCAATAACCTTTTGCTTTCCTCGATTTTTTAGTTATACTTCAAGTTCCTCATTTCCTTTTTATAGTATAACTTCCTTAATAGTCTTATTGAAAGTATCCTTAATTTCTTCTTATCCATCGCTTTCCTATTTTGAAGGGTGATTATATCTCCTTGCGTTAGGACTCTTCACGTTCCACTAAAACTTGAAATAAAAATATACAAAGAAATCTTTATTGCTAATAAAAACGATCGTCCCAATACATTTCCAGTTCTACTCGCTCAATTTGAATTAGGTATTTATTCTTTTAGTTTGTCTACTTAACTGTCTATTTCCTTATTTCTATCCTTTAATACTTTCGGGCTTCAACCTCTAGGTTCTGTTGTCTTCATCTTTATATTCGTTGATAATATAAATATGATTATCCTTCATTTGCACCGCCATGTTCCCTTAATTACCTTCTAATTCTTAAAGTTTCTTTCTTAAGTTATTCCTATATTCACATCTTTAGTTTATTCGGGCATCTCTAGGTTGTTCCTCAATAAATCCATTCTTTGTCATATTCTTTTCTTATTACATAGTATAGGAACTTATTAGTTGTACTTAATACCTTTTTTTGTTATTGTCTGATAGAATTCCAATCTAATTTCGACTTTTATAAAATCTGCTATCCCATAGTACTATTGATATTAACTTTGTAAAGTTTATTCTTGCATTTGTGTACCTTTATCATCATCTATTGAATATCTTTTCCATTGTTGTTTTACTAGGATAATCCTATCTCCAAGTATTTTACTTGTCTTCTATCTTCTTTTCTGCTTTATTCTATATTTAGGATTTCTGCAGTCCATGTCTCTGTTTCCTTACCAGAAGGATATCATCTTCTGCATGTCTCTAGCCATGTCTAATGCTATTCTTTTATACACTCTGTTTCTACTAAACTAATACTTTACCTCTTTATCATTCCAACTAGACAACTTCTCTTCTAATTCTCTTGCTTAGAGCTATTTTCCTTTTTTATTCTGCTCTTGTACTATATTGGAAGATTTTATGTTTTGGTCTCTTTCCACTATGCATTTACTTGTTCCTAGGAGGGTCTTACGGAAAACTTCGAGGTCCATTTTTATTGCTGTTGTTTGACGAGGGTTGGAGGGTGGGTTTGTCCTAGAATTTTCTGGTTGCGGTATTCTTACTAGGTACCCATGCTGCAGTTGTGCGTGCCGCTTATCTATGAGCTTATGACTCTCTTATTTGTATTTCTGGTTTAGCTCTCAGACTTAGGTACTCCTGCTAAAAAATCCTCTGAGTTACCTCCTTCAACTTTACTCATAGTTTACTTCTGGTTGTTGGTCATACTACTTCTTACTGGGAATCTCCATAAGGCTCATGCTCTATCAAACTCTTTCACTATTATTCATTTCTAAGTTTTTGCTCTGTTATTTGGCTTCCCTCCTTATCTCGGTTTCTTGAATATCTTAAGTCCTCACTTCATTGGAAACTCCATATCTTAACACATGTTATGACAATGCTACCAATCCTTTGGTTTGGGTACTATACTTTTAGTAATCCTGTATAAGTTGGGTGCCTAAGCTATGGGAAATTTTGTATAAGTCGGGTATCTTACTTTTGCGTTGCTATATGTTATTTACTTTGATTCCTTACTTTTTTTAACCTTTACTTTCTTGGGAGCTATCTGTTCCGCTGTTCGACTATCTTTCAATAATATAATTTGCCCATCCAATCCCACTCCCTTCTTTACTTATTCAAATCCTTATTGAGTTCTAAATTGAGAGGTACACTACTTCCCACTCGGGTTGGGTGTCTATATGTTAGTGTTCCTAGAACATGCCAAGGATCTCTAATCATGATATGTGTGTGAATACTTAAAGAAGTTGCGGAAATACTTACATTGAACGGATTTGATGGATGTATGAAGTTCAAAACTTTTGATGTTTGAGAAGAGCTCCAAGCCTTTCTTTGTAGGGATTGGTTTCCCTAACACCTTGAATGACTCCTTGAAAATGCTAGCTTGAAGAAATTTTGAAACTAAATTTCTAAGGGAGATGAAGAAGGTCACGGCAAAGTGTGTGGAGAGGGAGAGAGTTTCTTTATTTTTGTGTATTTGATTTTCTAAAAATCAATTAACAAAAAATCAAATCTCGAAGTTGGTATATCTTTTCAAAATAAAGAAAAAGTGTGTTGGATTTGGTTAGTGTACAAAATAAACAATCTAAGTTTTTCACTCAACCTTTAACCACTTCCATCACCAGTCAAACTAGTTGATGTAAGTCAAGTGGGTCCCACCACTTGTAAATTCCAAATTTAAGTCAAACAATACAACACGCAACTTCGCTCGGGCATAGGTTCGTTTAATTTCGAATTAACGAATTTACCGTTGTGACATTATTATTAAAGTCGCTTACGAATTAATTCTAAATTAATTCGTTTACCGGAATTAAAATCCAATTTTAATTCCGCATTGAAATCTAATTTCAATTAATATATCGAATATATTATTTAATCGATTAATTTAAAATTAATCGTTCTCTCACTTCTATTTAAACTTTATCCCAGATAAATTCTTACCGTAATTAATCCTAGATTAATTTTCTCTGTCTCTTAATAAATCCCAGATTAATTCTGTTCGAGTCAAATGTCATCGGTGAAACTTTGGGAAGCGACTCATGATATTCCTGGATATGTTGGTAGTAAATCTGATCGTCAGACTATCTGAACACGTGCGTACCCCGTACCACGTTCTTACCGATTTACAAGACATGGTTGGCTTCTAGCAAAACACCATGCCTACCCAATTCTCCAGAAATATTCTTTTAAGGAATACATAATCTATACCAGTTGTAGTATACTAAGTATTACGTATTGTGATCCATTGTCGGATGTCACATGCTAGGCCTTGGGCTGGAATTGTGTCTGCCCCGTATGAGGCAAATATCAGGTCACTAGCAACTAGTCTCTTTAATCGGATAATTATGACCTTGTCATATTATCCCGATAGTTGCAACAAATTAGAGTACTAGTTTTGTATCCCTATGTGATCATCATCTCCATATGACTGAAGTGATACTTCCATCTTGACATCACACATCATACACTACGATTCTCAAAAAACCCAGAAGAGGCATACACAGAATCTGTTAAAACCCCGGACGACCAAAACCAAAGCGTACTGATTATCGCAAGTATTAGCGATGCAAGTCTCAAGTTAAGACCAAATACACATATCCTGATTCAGATTTCCATAGACACATAGTCATACTACCAAGAATCGGCAAACACAACCTCCTATCACACTTGCATAAGTATCCAATACTTAAATATATGAGAACTATGTCGTTAAGCTTCCATAACGCGCACAAGTACAATACTAGCCTATTTTACATTATCGATGTCCAGTCTCGATAATACTACAACTAGGGATATTTAATGACCAAACCTTTGGTGGATTGATACTGTCTCATATCTTAATAATCCGGAACTAATCATTAGGACTTTTATCATTTATATATTCAAGTAATCTAATTATAAAATGATAAAATAGCAATTTCCTTTGTCACATAATTAATTTGTACAAAAACCACAATGTCTTTTACAAATAGTGATGTTATTGTCATAATTGTCCAAAAATCTCCCAATTGGCCTATAGCCAATCACTCAAGTATCTAAGACCTGAACTATGTACATGTCGCTCAAACTTTTGCTGAGAAATAGCCTTCGTCAGTGGATCTACATTGTTGTAATCTGATGCGACCTTCTTTATCTTCTTATCGCCACGATGTATGATCTCACGAATCAGATGGAAACTTCAAAATACATGCTTGGATCATTGGTGATACCGTGGTTCCTTAGTCTGTGCTATAGCCCCATTATTGTCACAATACAAAGGAACGGGCACAGCTGCTAACGAAAGTACTCCTAATCCAATTAGGAATTTACGGATCCCAACTGCCTTTTTGTTAGGAAACGGCTGCGAGTGTGCAACGGAAAATTAAAATTATTATGCCGCTTTCCCTTTTCCATTCTACAAGCCTAGGCATGTTACTATATATTCTAAGCATAAAACTCATAAAACATGCAAAGAACATAAACCTAAACATGCTAACTATCATAATAAATCTAATTAAAATAAAGAAAGAAAAAGACTTACTTGAACCGAAGACTCCTCCAGTCCTCCTTCCAATCTACAAGCTTTTCTTGAACTCAGCAAGCTCTTCCACGTTCCAAAGAGCCACCCAAATGTGTGGCCTCCAAAGATGCACACACCAAAGCCAAAACTCAATGGCAAGACCACGCCTCGAGTGCACGGGTATTTTGCCCTTGGTGCTAGCCTAGGCAAATACCTCAAAATCTTTTAACTCGAGGTTTCTCTAGTCAATTAGACTTAAGGATCCTCAAAATCAGTGGCTTACTCTTAAACTTTAGAGTTTCTCACTTATATAAACCCAAGATATGAAAGGTTTTGGTGTAAAAATTTGTGAAGAATTCTTTGGGTTTATATAGTGCTCCAAAGATAATAAAATTAATTAAGAATCCGATGTGGGATAAAAGATAATTTAATCTTAGCCATTGGATCTTAATTTAGTGGTTTAATGAGATTATAAAACCCTAAGAAGAGTTTGGGCCGAATTGTAATTCAAAACAAATAACAAAAAAAATTACTATTCATATTACTATTTCATGAATAGTATTTTTTAATTCCAATTTCCAAAGTGCCCCTATCATCATTCACCAATCCCAAAGCCACTATGGAACCTCATAAATGATCTGTTCAATAATCAAACACATTGAACCATTTATGAATAATTCCTACAACAATCATAGATGCTGTTATATTTGTATTGTGCACTGTTAACCATTAATTTTGACAGTGTTATGTGTGACCTTTTGGGTTCCCCTCAAGTTGGACATGAAATGAATCGTGATAATTTAATCAAACATAAATTATCCTCTAATCAGATGGTCGTTCGATTTCAATGACCAAGATTGACATCTACCAACATGCTAAGGCCCCCAAATGAGAAGGAAAGATATATATACTTATTATGTATGCGATTAACAAATGATACGGTCCATCACCTCACTATATCCCCACCTATTGACCTAGGGTATGAAAAGTTTCTACCCATTTGATCAAATGTATGATGTTGATAGTGTCATGAATCGTGCTAACCCAATAATCTCACATGATTCTTCCGTTGTGGCCATAGTCTCAAGCAATGATCACACATATCATCCCGCGAATTGGAATACTACTTTTATAAGAAAATATTATCCGAGAGAGTGGTGATTCTCTGTTGTATCTTTACAAACTTTATATGTTTCAAAAAATGACCCAATCATACCCTATTGACTGGATCTTTTGAATCGGGGAAGGAAAATGTCAAAGTTATTTGATCCATACATATGATTGTAAAGACCTCAAGTCTAAGGACTAGTCATATAATTGATACATGAAAGTTCTCACAGACACATGCGATAAACACTTCATATGAAAACTTTCGATGGTCAGTTCAATTGACACGAGCAACTCATGCATCCATGTCATACATCAAGCGGACGGATCTCCGCTAGTAGCCTATGAAATCGGCTACCCCACTTAAGGGCGGATCATATCATCATGCTAGTCTCTCCGCTTTGTGAACGCCTAGATTATTCACAAAACTGTGACTATGAATGTTTAAGAGTAATGATTCTCATAAGGCATGGAAGCTATCATCTTATTACTCCAAGGGCTTTATTACAGTGTTTAATGATTCATATAAGTTTTGTAAGACACGTATAATAAAGATTGTTATTTTATTAATTAATGAAAATATTACAAATACATGTACATAAATCCCATCCATAAGTTAGGTATAGGGCATATCCTTAACAATCTCCCACTTGCACTATAGCCAACTAGTATGAATTTGGACACCATACTCTCGGGTGTGCCTATCATGCTTTTGTTGAGTCAGCCCTTTAGTAAAAGAATCTGCAAGATTATCTTCTGTAGGTATTTTCTCTATAATAACTTCTTTTCTCTCAACAATCTCTCTGATGATATGAAATCGCCTGAGTACATGCTTGGATTTCTGGTGGGACCTTGGTTCCTTTGATTGAGCAATAGCGCCCGTGTTGTCACAGTATATCGTGACGAAATTCTTTATCACGGAAAGCACTTCTAGCTCCATGATGAACTTCTTTATCCAGACTGCTTCTTTAGCTGCCTCAGATGCTTCAATATACTCGGCTTCAGTGGTGGAGTCTGTTGTAGTTGACTGTTTTGAGCTTTTCCAACTTACAGCACTACCATTTAAAGTAAAAAGATATCTTGTTTGCGACCTGCTATCATCCATATCGGTCTAAAAGCTCGTATCACAATAACTAATGATTTTCATCTCAAAACAATCTATGTATGTCAAAAATACATCCTTAGTTCTTCTCAGATACTTGAGGATTGTTTTCACAACTTCCCAGTATTGCTCATCAGGATTTGCCTGATACGTACTCGTTAAGCTAAGAGCATAAGAGACATCGGGTCTTGTACATAGCATGACATACATGATCGATCCTATTACTGAAGCATAAGAGATCCTACTCATACGCTCTCTATCTGAAGGAGTATGTGTATATTGCCCCTTAGATAATTTGATTCCATGACAAGTAGGTAAATTACCTCTTTTGGAATCTTCCATTTTGAATCTTTTCAAAACTTTATCTATGTACATAGATTAGAAAGTCCTAACAACCTCTTAGATCTATTACGGTAGATCTTAATGTCGAGGATGTAGGCTACTTCTCCCAAATATTTCATGGAGAAATTCTGAGATAACCATTGTTTAGTGGCTTGCATCATGGGAATATCATTCCCGATGATTAATATGTCATCGACATATAATACAAGATATACAACAACATTCCTACTACTTTTCCTGTAAACACAAGGCTTGTGTACATTTTTGATGAAATCAAATTATTTGATTGTCTCATCAAATCATATATTCCAACTTCTGGAGGCTTGCTTGAGTCCATAAATGGATCGTTTAAGCTTCCATACTTTATTATGATCATCCTTAGATGCAAACCCCTCAAGTTATGTCATATAGACTTCCTCTACGAGGTTCCCATTAAGGAAAGCTGTTTTGACATCCATTTGTGAAATCTCATAAGCAAAGTGTGCAGCTAGTACCAGTAAAATTCTAATGGACTTTATCATTGTAAAAGGCGAGAAGGTTTCATCATAGTCAATTCCTTGGATTTGTCTATAACCTTTCGCCACCAACCTAGCCTTATAGGTTTGGATGTTGCCTTCTGCATCAGTTTTACACTTGTAAATCCACTTGCAGCCTATGGGTTTTATCCCTTCAGGTGCATCTACCAAGTCCCATACTTTATTATGATACAGAGTCAATTTCGGATTTCATAGCCTCAAGCCACTTGAATGAATCAATGTCACACATTGCTTCATCATAACTGGTGGGATCGTCATTATTAATGACCTGATCATGTTCCTCATGAATATGGAAACCATATCTTTCAGGCTCATGTCTTTCCCTACCAGACCTTCTGAGTTCATAACCTTGTGGTTGTTCCGTCGCTGCCATTTTGAGGGGCCTATTTAGTTCTATGTTAGTTTGTTCTTCTCGTACCTCATCGAGGTCAAATCTACTCCCACTATATTTCTTGAGAAGGAATTCATTCTCTAGAAATTTAGCATTTCGTGAGACAAATGTTCTTTTTTTCATTTGGGACGTAGAACACGTATGCTCTTGAGTTCAAGGCATATCCTACAAATTTACATTTAACTGCCCTATCATCCAATTTGTTAGTTTGTGTGACCTTGGCATATGCATCACATCCCCAAACTCTTAGATAACTAAGACTATGACGTTTTCTAGACCATAACTCATATGGTGTTTGACTAACAGTTTTGGAAGGAACTTGGTTTAGCAGTAGTGTTGCAGTTTCTAAAGCAAGACCCCAAAATGAAAGAGGTAGATCCGTGTCTGGCATCATTGATTGAACCATATCTAATAATGTCTGATTTCTCCTTTCGGAGAACCCATTATGCTGTGGAGTTCCCGAAGGAGTCCATTGGGAAATAATGCCATATTCTCTCAAGTAATCTTGAAATTCGTTGCTTAAGTATTCACCACCTTGGTCAGACCTTAGTGACTTAATACTTTTATTAAGCTGGTTTTCTACTTTAGCCTTGAAGTCTTTGAATTTCTCAAAGGCTTTAGATTTCTACCGTATAAGGTACATATACCCATATCGTGAATGATCATCGATAAAGGTAATGAAGTAGGAGAATCCACCCCTAGCGGTGATTGACATTGGTCAGTTTATATCAGAGTGTATGATTTCTAATGTCTCCACTGCACGCTGTCCTTTACCTTTGAAAGGTAATTTGGTCATTTTACCAAGTAAACAAGACTCACAAGTTCTATAATGTTTATATTTGAAGGGTTTGAAATACCCATCCTTATGTAACTTAGTTAATCTTGTTTCATTGATATGATCTAAGCGACTTTGCCATAGAAGTGATTCATTGAGATTATTCGAGTTAACGTTGTATATATTAGAGGTTGAATATTCTTTGTTAGTTTTTAAGACATAGATACCATTATTCAAAATACTATCTCCATGTTTTATTTCATTGAAATAAATAGAACATTTATTACAACTTATTAGGCATGAAAAGTATTTATTACATAAAGAAGAAATTGAAATGATGTTCTTTACTAGAGAAGGTACATAAACACAATCTTCTAAGTCTAAAACTAAACCATTCGGTAAAACTAATGAAGAAGTCCTCATGCACAATAGAGCAAGTTTTGCTCCATTACCCATGCGTAAGTTAACCTCCCCATAATGGAGTCTCCTATTGTTTCTCAGGCCCTGCACATTGTTACACAAGTGAGTCTCACAACAGGTGTCAAGCACCCAACTAGAAGGTTCAGAGTTTTGAGAATATAGTTCAATAATATACAACATACCTGAAGCATTGGGCTTCTTGGCCTCTTGGGCTTCCCTAGCTTCATTGGCTTTCATGGATCTGTAGTATTTCTTCCAATGACCATTCTTTCCACAAAAAAAAAACATTTCTCCTTTCATTTTTTCTTCTCCACCTTACCATTGGGCTTTAGGTGATCTGAAGCCTTGCCCTTATTTTTCTTTGGGCCTCGTGGCTTCAGGTCCGTACCCGTAAGCATGACGGAGGTTTTAAGCTTCAGTTTCAAGTCCTTCTCTGCTTACTTTATCAGATTGTGCAATTATGCTAAAGTAGCTTCTTTATCAAACAGATGAAATTGCATAATAAAGTTAGAGAATTCTTTTGGTAAGGATTAAAGAATTAGATCGTGAGCTATCTCATGATCCATGATGAACCCGAGGATGGCCAATTTTTCAATGTTTTCAATCATCTTAAGCACATGTCCACTAACAGATCTTTCCTTATACCTTGTTTGGAATAAGGCACATGACACTTGGAATCTCACGGTATGAACTGAAGTTGCATACAACTCCTTCAAGTGAAAAATGGTGGTTTGAGCATCCATATCTTCGTGAGCTTTCTGAAGTTCGTCCGACACAGAGCCAAGCATTATGCAAACTGCTTGCACATCATCATCGACGTGTTTCTTCTAAGCATAAAATGTATCTTGGTCGGATCTTCTGCTGGTTCAGGGGGAAATGGTCTTTCAAGAACATAGAAAATATTTTCTTGTCGTAAGATAATTTTAAGGTTTCTAAACCAGTCATTGTAGTTGTCCCATTTGAGCTTATGCTCATCAAGGATGGAACGAAGTGATACTCTATTTGCCATTTGAATGTTTGTGAAATATTTTAACTCACATGTTAAGAGAAAATGTTAAAATTAGGAATATATTTTCATTAATGATTCATAATAACATGAGCTTTTAATATTATGAAGTTACTCCCACTCAATTGTTTTAAAATTTTAAGCAAATCGCATCAACCTCAATATGATGGATTTCTTGTGGGCAATGATCCCATTATCATCATTTCATAACTCCGACTAGGGCCTGTCGTTATAAAATATGATAATTAGGTAGGTTCCCAACCAATTTATGATATAAATCAAAATTCCTTGGTCATTGGGTTGGGCAATCAAACATGCCATAGTTTATGCTAGTCCTTGTGGACACCCAATATTTGCCACTAAGTTATAAGACCACGCCTAAGGGTCACTGCATCTTATGACTCGGAAAGTGAAACCATTATCAATCGTACGATTTAGGGACAAATTGGTATTGGTTAGCCTAGTAAAGCCTAATCCTGCCAATACAGTTTAAGCCCTTTGGGTCTATACTTTACAATGGGAGGCAAATTTTAGACTTAAATTATTATTAAGGATTTTAGCAAGTTTAAGTGAATAACTGTCAAATGGATTCCTCCATTGAAAATTCCCTAGAGGGAGGGTGGATGAACTCTCTTAAATACCCTTACCTCTTAGGCTCTTATTGCCTTGGTGACAGGAATAAACAATAGATCCTTCAAATTGGTCCAATACTTTAAATATTCTTTAAGGTAAGCTTTGAGTAAATGATTATCTAGATGTCTTCACAGCTTTTCCTTTTGGTATAAAAAGGTAGTGAGTGAAGGAAGACACCAAATCATTTTCTAACTCTAGTTATACCTTTGGTTAAATTAACTTTAGTTTGGAAAGTTTTATTAACCTCTTGGTCCCAACCCACTTGTATCTTTTATAATGTCTTTTATTATAAACAAGTAATTTATATTATTAGCCTTAAAGTTAATAAATCTTTAAGTTCATCACAGAATAATTACTTAGCTAAGGGATAAGTAATACACTCTTTATTTCTTAGAAAGTCTCTAGATGCTTGCACCCTAAAATAATCATGCCAATTCTAATCTTACATAGAATCATCAATCATAAGAGTTTAAATATATTGGAATTATTTTAGGCATTAAATAACTTTAATTAATATTTAATTATGATATTGTATTTTATTTTATTCAAATAAATTTACTATTCATATTTTTCTGTAGACGCGTGAACTTTAAATGCAATTTTACAATTCAAATATTAACCAAACCATGCAAAAATTCTGCCTAAAATTAGATTCAGGGTGTTAGCTTTCCAACGACTTTTACACACCCAATTTCGAGTTCAAATGGGAGAGAAGTAATCAAAACAAAAACGGCGCTCTGATACCACTGTTAGGAAGCGGCCGCGAGTGCGCATCGGAAAATTAAAATTATTATGCCACTTTTCCTTTGCCCAAGACCTATTTGATTTGATTATTCTACAAGCCTAGGCATGTTACTATATATTCTAAGCAGAAAACTCATAAAACATGCAAAGAACATAAACCTAAATATGCTAACTATCATAAAAACTCTAATTAAAATAAAGAAAGAAAAAGACTTACTTGAACCGAAGACTCCTCCAGTCCTCCCTCCAGTCTACAAACTTTTCTCAAACTCAGTAAGATCTTCCACGTTCCAAAAAGTCACCCAAGTGTGTGGCCTCCAAAGAGGCACACACCAAAACTAAAACTCAACGGCAAGACTACTCCTCAAGTGCATGGATATTTTGCCATTGGTGCTAGCCTAGGCAAGTACCTCAAAATTTTTAACTCGAGGTTTCTCTAGTCAATTAGACTTAAGGATCCTCAAAATTAGTGACTTACTCTTAAACTTTAGAGTTGCTCACTTATATAAACCCAAGATATGAATGGTTTTGGTGTAAAATTTATGAAGATTTTTTTGGGTTTATATAGTGCTCCAAAGACAACAAAATTAATTAATAATTCGATGTGGGTAAAAGCTAATTTAATCTTAGCCATTGGATTTTAATTTAGTGGTTTAATGTGATTATAAAGCCCTAATAAGAGTTTGGGCCGAATTGGAATTCAAAACAAATAACAAAAAAAAAATTACTATTTATATTACTATTCAGATTACTATTCACATGAATAGTATTTTTTATTCCAATTCCCAAAGTGCCCCTATCTTCATTCACCAATCCTTAAGCCATTATGGAACCTCATAACTGATCTGTTAAATAATTAAACACATTGAACCATTTATGAACAATTCTTACAGTAATCATATACTGTTATATTTGTACTGTGCACTGTTAACCATTGATTTTGACTTTGTTGTGTGTGACCTTTTGGGTTCCCCTCAAGTTGGACATGACATGAATCGTGATAATTTAATTAAACATAAATTATCCTCCGATCAGATGGTCATTCGATTTCAATGACCAATGTTGACATCTAGCAACATGCCAAGGCCCCCAAATGAGAAGGAAAGATATATATACCTATTCTGTATGCGATTTACATATTATACAGTCCCTCGCCTCATTGTATCCCCACCTATTGACCTAGGGTATGGAAAGTTTCTACCCATATGGTCAAAGGTATGATATTGATATTGTCATGAATCGTGCTAGCCTTAGAATATCATATGATTCTTCCGCTGTGGCCACAGTTTCAAGCACTGATCACACATATCAACCCGTGAACTGGAATACTACTCTTATAAGAAAATATTATCCGAGAGAGTGGCGATTCTATGTTGTATCTTTATAAACTTCATGTGTTTCAACAAATGACCCAATCATACCCTTATGACCAGATCTTTTGAACCGGGGAAGGAGAATGTCAAAGTTATTTGATCCACACATACGATTGTAAAGACCTCAAGTCTAAGGACTAGTCATATAATCGATACATGAAAGTTCTCACATACACATAGGATAAACACTCCATATGAAAAATTTCAACGACCAGTTCGATGGATACGAGCAACTCATGCATCCATGTGATAAACAATCAGATGGATCTCTGCTAGTAGCCTATGAGATCGGCTACCACACTTAAGGGCAGATCATATCATCATGCTAGTCTCTCCGCTTTGTGAACGCCTAGATTATTCATAAAACTATGACTAGGAACATTTAAGAGTAATGATTCTCATAAGGCGTGGAAGCCATCATCTTATTACTCCAAGGGCTTTATTACAGTATTGATAATTCATATAAGTTATGTAAGACACGTATAATAATGATTGCCATTTTATTAATTAATGAAAATATTAAAAATACATCTACGTATAGCCCATCTACAAGTTGGGTATAGGGAATATCCCTTACACTCTTTTGCTGCTTCAACTATAGTGATATATTCCGCTTCTGTTGTTGAATCGGCAATAGTCTCTTGCTTGGATGATTTTCAGCTCACTGCTCCGTTGTTTGAATAATTTACAGTCGTCTTTATCAATTTGGAAACTTGCATCAGTAAACCCAGTTACCTTAAGTTCTCAATCTCAATAGATTAAGAAAGCATCCTTAGTTTGTCTAAGATACTTAAGGATGTTCTTAACCGTAACCCAGTGACCATCACCTGGATCGGCCTGATAGTGACTACACATGCTCAAAGTATACGAGACATCAGGTCGCATACATATCATGGCATACATGATCGATCAGACTGCAGAAGTGAACGGGATTTGACTCATGTTGTCTCTCTCATCTTGAGTTTTAGAACACATGTCCGTAGATAGAGAGACTTCATGTGACAATGGCAGCAATCCTCTCTTAGGCTGATCCATGTTAAATCTCTTCAACACTTTGTCGATGTACCAGCTTTGAGAGAGTCCAAGCAGCTTTCTAGATCTATCATGGTAGATCTTTATTCCCAGAATAAAAGCTGATTCTCCCAGATCTTTCATGGAGAATTTTAATGAAAGCCAAGCTTTCACTAATTGTAGCATGGGAATGTCATTGCCAATAAGCAATACATCATCGTAAAGGACAATGAATATCAGAACGCTCCCACTAACCTTCTTATATACCTAAGGATCATCCTTGTTTTGAATGAAATCATATTCTTTTATGATCTCGTCAAAATATTGGTTTCAAGAATGTGATGCTTGCTTCAATCCATAAATGGATCGATTTAACTTGCAAACCTTGTTTGCATGTTTTGATCCGACAAAATCGTCAGACTGTTGCATATAAACATCCTCCAAAAGGTTTCCGTTAAGGAAAACATTTTTGGCGTCCATCTGCTATATTTCATAATCAAAATATGTAGCAATAACAAGCATTATTCGAATGGATTTAATCATGACAACAGATGAAAATGTTTCATCATAATAGACACCATGTCATTGATGATACGCTTTTACTACAAGCCTAGATTTGTACGTTTGTATGTTGCCATCCATGTCAGTCTTCTTGTTGAAGACCCATTTACAACCAATAGGCTTTACGCCTTCTGGTGCATCAACCAGTGTCCAAACTTGGGTGGTATAAAGGGAATCCATTTCGGACTTCATGGCTTCTTGCCATAAAGCAGAGTTGATACCTTGTATCACTTCTTCATTTATAGCTAGCTCATTATCCTCAATAAGATTAATATCTATGTGAGGCGAGATCAGAAATCCATACCTCTCAGGTTATTTTCTGACTCTCTCTGACCTATGCGGTTCTTGTGTATTAGAAGATTGTGATACAATCTCATCCCTGATGAACTGCTTGTGTTCCAATAGGGAATCGATGTCAGGATCAGTATCACTCTGATTTTCATCGATTTCAACTTTCCTCCCACTTACCACTGCATTTAGGAATTCTTTTTCGAGGAAAATCGCTTGTAGAGCAATAAATACTTTGTTCTCTTTTAGAAATAATATCATTTAGTTTCCCTAGGATAACCTACAAATAGGCACTAATCCGATTTGGGTTCTAGTTTGGTACCATCCAAACGTTTAACTTATGTCTAGCATCCCCAAATCTTCAGGAATGAGAAACCCAGTTTCCTTCCTGTCAATATTTCATATGGAGTCTATTGAACAGACTTTGAGGGAATCGTATTCAAAATAAGTATTGCACTATTCAATGCATATCCCCATAAGGAAATTGGTAGCTCAACGTGACTCATCATGGACCTTACCATGTCCAACAAAGTTCGATTTCTCCGTTCCGACCTCGTTCAATTGAGGTGTTATGGGAGGAGGCCACTTTGAAAGAATACCATACTCTTTCAAGTAATCTAGAAACTCATTGCATAAGTATTCTCTACACGGTCCGATTGTAATGTTTTAATATTTTTTCCAGTTTGTTTTTCTACTTCGTGTCGAAACTCTTTGAATTTTTCAAAAGTTTTTGACTTGTGTCTCATAAGATACATATAACCATAACGCGATGCATCATCTGTAAAGGTTATGAAGTATTCATATCTACCTCTAGCCTGGCTAGACATGGGCCGACATACGTCACTATGAACGAGGGCTAATAGTTTGGTGGCACGTGCACCTTTACCGCTAAAAGATATTTTAGGCATTTTGCCTAATAAACAAGATTTGTAGATGTCTTTTAAATTTGGATCAAATCCATCCAAGTATCCACTCTTCTAAAGAATAGATATATTTGTCTTGTTAATATGTCCCAGACGATAATGCCATATATAAGTTTAATCTTTGTTACTTAATTTAGGCCTTTTGTTTGTCATGTTATATGTTTGAGATTGATTTATATTCAAAATATAAAGACCATTATTAACATCAGCAGTACATATCTCAAAATCATTTTTATAGACAAAACATCTGGTGTTTCTGAATACAAAAGTATACCCACATTGGATTAAACAAGATACATATATAATGTTTCTAGTCAAAATAGGTACATAATAGCAGTCTGATAAAGTAAGTACATGCCCCGAGGGTAGTTCCAAAATAAAGGTCCCAACGGCCAAAATAGCGACTCTAGTCCCATTTCCAACTCGGAGGTCGATCTCTCCTGAAGCCAGTCTCTTGATAATCTGTAGATCTTGCATATTAGTACATATATGAGTACCACAACCAGAATAAAAAATCCAATTTTTAAAACTAGAAGTAGACATGTTTATTTCAATAACAAACATACCTGAAGCCAGTGCCTTGCCCGCTTTCACTTCCTTCATGTGTGCCTTGTACTCACGGCAGTCACGCTTCCAATGATCCTGTTTGCCACACTGTAGGCAGACATCTTGGGATTTGTCATCTTCCTTCCCAGAAGACTTTGATGATTTAGCCTTGCCCTTTCTCTTCTTCTTCTTTTTCACACCTCCAGAAGACTTCGGCCATACCTTGGCATTCTGAGATGTCGAAGCAAAGTGCGCCTCATGCTTCTTGCCCTTCAAAAGCTCTTTTTCTGCCTCTTTCAACATTGCCATAAACTCTCCAAGAGTCTTCTCTTAGTTCATCATATTATAGTTCATGATGAACTCGCTCGAGTTGTCAGGAAGAGATTATAAGATCAAATCTATGGAAGTCTCAACCTCAAAGGTTATGCCTAGCTGACCTAGCTGTTCGATGTCAGCAATCATCTGCGATATATGGTGCTCGACAGATTTACCCTTTGACATACGAGAGCGAAAAAGCTTCTTCTACAACTCATACTTCTGCAATCTAAGGTTAGATCGGTGAAGGTCCCTCAATTTCAACATCATTTTGTGGGGATCCAATCCATTGTTTTGGCGATGAAATTGTGGGGTCATTGCAGCAAGAATGATCCAATAAACAATTGAGTTGTCATCACTGTGAGTATTCCAAAGCTCAAGCTCAAACTGCTGCTCAATTCCGGGCTTAGGCCCAAGAGGTCTCTCTATAGTATAGAGCATCTTCTCAGTCGCCAGGATAATCCTGAGGTTCATATCCCAGTCAGGAAAGTTTGCACTGTTAAAGACATTTTGGTCCATGATAATGTCCCTAACATTGATCTTTCCAGCCATCTTAATTACAATAGTCTAACTATTCAATTAACGATTACGGGTACAGTCCAACTGTTAAAAGAAAATAATAAAATATTAGTCCAACTAATGAATATATAAAATGACAGGATTAATTTGAAAGCACGTATTTGGATAGTATTTTAACGAAATTGCAATATCAATACTGGCCTCTCGCTAATTTTCGACGAGCCTCTAACCCTCTGTTGAGTACTCGGGAAACCTAGTTTCCTAGTGGGCTAGGAACCCGTTAAATAACACAACCTTGAATTTGGCCAACAAGCTGTATGAAACTTAACTGGGTAGATCTCTAAGATCAATTGAATCCCATCCAATTCCTAGATTTGGTAGGTGGACCTCCAAGTCCGAAACATATATACAATATATATGTCAATATATCCAATATATTTCCTAATCATTTCCTTTGAATCAACTACGCTTTGGCTTTGGCTCAAAAAGCTTAATGGTTCCAGTTAAGCGGGACCCATTGACAGTGGGAAAGCTTCGTAATCCATATCGATGAACAAGAAGTGACCTTGACTTTGGCCAACAAGTCATAACTGCCCAAGATATGCGATATATAACAAAGGCTTCGTGATTCAAACACATTCGCGATGGACATTGATCTTGACTTTGGCCAACAAACTAATGCCAATCTTGGATCTTGAGAATGAACCACTTAATGGAAGGAAAACGCTTAATATTTGATTGAGGGTTTTTCGCGTAAATTGGCATCCAATTTATTATCTTTGATTAGGTCCCATCATACACCCTTAAGCATGCATCCTAAAAGCATAGTAAGGCACGAAATAAATAATGATATACGGATGGATATTTAACAATTATTCCTAGAAAAAATCTCTCTATTTCCTCTCTCCCGCTAGCACTATTATAAATTCTACCCAATTATATAATATAATAAAGAAATCTCATTAACATTGAGGGGAATTGGTGAGAAGAGAAATGCAAAGAGAATAGAGATAATAGGCTGGACATGCAGGTCCAATCTAATAAATTCTAAATTTATTACAATAATTTCCAAAATTGCCCTCACTCTTCTAATATCCATCTGATATACATTATTCATACAATACATCCATGTATTCACACAAAATATGTTATTCAATCAATCTAATCCAATTAATTAATCTTTGATTTAATGACCATCCAATGTTCAAACAATGATTTGATTTGTGCGAGTCCAACTAGTTTAAGAATAAACACTCAAAGTACGTATTCATGAATTATATTGAACTACGATTTTAAATCCAATTTAATTTGTATTCAATACTAATTCTAATTTAATTCTAAATTAAATAATTACACTTATTTGTGTGCCTTTTAGACTTAGATTCTAAATCCAATCTAAATGGGTCTCAATGGCCCAATTAACATCCAATGTCAATTTAATTAAAGTCCAACAGGCTTTTAATTAATTCTTAAGGCGTAGACTTTGGCAACCAAAGCCCAATAAGAAATCACCCTTTGCCATAAAATCAATTTTGGCCCATTAGGCCCAATTATTATATTTGGACTTTATGGAATAGTTTTAGGCCTAATTTGGATCCAATCCAATTGTCCTAAACCATGCTTGGCCCAACCAAACCCATTAAGCCCAAATACAACAATATTAGCCTAATTCAAAATTAAAGACTAATTTTAATTAATACAAAATTCCAAATTTCACATTAATTTTAATTAAAGTGTAATAGCCATAATTAATTAGTTAAATTAATATTTCCAAAACACCAATTAAACTAATTAATTATGCTTTAATTAAATAACTCATGTCCAATACAAATTGAAGCAAAATCAATCTATACATGCTTCTTATAGTCACGACAATATGGCACAAAATAGTAATCAATTTGATTTCAATCTAATTAAATCAACAATCAATTTATCTCATGCTTTAAACACATCCAATGATCTAAAATCAAAAAATCACCATGATATATGCTAGGGTTCATATTCGGCTTTTGCAATGAAATTAGGAAAAATTTATCCAATCAATTTTTCTCAAATTTTAAGATGTACAAATCCAATTCATCATCATCAAAGCTCAACCAAACGAACAATTTGAACTCAACCAAACAAACAATTTGAAGAAATCATGCTCAAAACATGAAAACCCAAATTAAAGTATATAAACCCTAAACTCATTTCATGCTTAGAAAAGGCGTTCTCTGATACCATTGTTAGTGTTCCTGGAATATGCCAAGGATCTCTAATCATGATATGTGTGTGAATACTCAAATAAGTTACAGAAATATTTACATTGAACGGATTTGAAGGATATATGAAGTTCAAAACCTTTGATGTTTGAGAAGAGTTTCAAGCCTTTCTTTGTGTTCCAAACTCTAGGGATTGGTTTCCCTAACACTTGAATGACTCCTTGAAAGTGCTAGCTTGAAGAAATTTTGAAACTAAATTTACAAGGGAGATGAAGAAGGTCACGACAAAGTGTGTTGAGAGTGAGAGAGTTGCTTTGTTTTTGTGTATTTGATTTTCTAAAAATCAATTACTAAAAAATAAAATCTCAAAGTTGGTATATCTTTTCAAAATAAAGACAAAGTGTGTTGGATTTGTTTAGTGTACAAAACAAGCAACCCAAGTTTTTCACTCAACCTTTAACCACTTCCATCACTAGTCAAACTAGTTTATGTAAGTCAAGTAGGTCCCACCACTTGTAAATTCCGAATTTAAGTTGAACATTCCAACACGCAACTTCACTCGGGCCTGGGTTCATTTAATTCTGAATTAACGAATTTACCGTTGTGACATTATTATTAAAGTCGCTTACGAATTAATTCTAAATTAATTCATTTGCTTGAATTAAAATCCAATTTTAATTCCGCTTTGAAATCTAATTTTAATTAATATATCAAATATATTATTTAATATATTAATTCCAAATTAATCGTTCTATCTCTTCTATTCGAATTTTATCCCAGAAAAATTCTTACCGCAATTAATCCTAGATTAATTTTCTCACTCTCTAAATTAATCCCAGATTAATTCTGTTCGAGTCAAATGTCATCGGTGAATCTTTGGGAAGCAACCCATGAGATTCCTTGATATGTTGTCAGTAAATCCGATTTTCGGACTATCTGAACATGTGCTTACCCCGTACCATGTTCTCACCGATTTACAAGACATGGTTAGCTTCTAGCAAAGCACCATGTCTACCCAATTCTCTAGAATATTCTTTTAAGGAATACATAACCTATACCAGTCGTAGTATACTAAGTATTGCGTATTGCGATCCATTATCGGATGTCACATGCTAGGCTTGGGGCTGGAATTGTGTCTGCCACGTACGAAGTATGTATCGGATCACTAGCAACTAGTTTCTTTAATCGGATAATCATGACATTGTCATATTATCTCGATAGTTGTAACATATTAAAGTACCAATCTGTATCCATGCGTGATCATCATCTCCATATGACTAAAGTGATACTTCCATCTTGATATTACACCCAATACACTACGATTCTCAATAAAACTAGAAGAGGTGTACACAGAACCTGTTAAAGCCCTCAGACGACCAAAACCAAAGCTTATTGATTGTAGCAAGTATTAGCGATGCAAGTCTCAGGTTAAGACCAAATACACCTACTCTGATTCAGATTCCCATAGACACATAGTCATACTACCAATGGGATTCCGAAGGGTCTGTCCAGAGCGAAGCTGTTTTCGTACCATCGGCAAACACAACCTCCTATCACACTTGCATAAGTATCCAATACTTGAATATATGAGAACTATGCCGTTAAGCTTCCATAACACGCACAAGTGCAATACTAGCCTATTCCGCATTATCGATGTTCAGTCTCGATAATACTACAACTATGGATATTTAATGATTAAACCTTTCCTGGATTGATATTGTCTCATATCTTATTAATCCAGAACTAATTATAAGGACTTTTATCATTTATATATTCAAGTAATCTAATTACAAAATGATAAAATAGCAATTTCATTTGTCACATAGTTAATTTGTACAAAAACCATAATGTCTTTTATAAATAGTAATGTTATGGGTCATAATTGTCCAACACTATATACTTACTAAAGTAGGGGTTACTGGAAAGAAAAATTATCATTCGCTCTGTCGGGACCTGAATCGATTACTTCATATCTCTTATTATCCATTTTTGTGGTCTCCTTTACGTTGTTGTTTTTAACCTACGCTACTCATATCACCATAAGTACTGAATTCTCTTGTCACTTTTATTCCCTTCTTATTGTTTCCATATTCTCTCTCTTAGCTCTAAATCATGCTACTGAGGCTAATGGTGGTTGTTCTTCTGGCTGCTTTCTAGATTTCTACTTTCTGCTCTAGCTATAAGCCACAACTTTGCTATCTAATCTTCTTGTCCGCACTGGTACTCTTTATTAAATCTTGAGTCTCTCCTATCTCATAAGTCTATCTTTTAAACTTATGTAGACTTCAACTGGTGTGTGATCTGATCTATGAATTTCTTCCTAGTATTGAGATCTTACCAACCTTGACTTGTGTCAGATTCTTTCTCTTTTATCATTAAAACCTCATTGGTTCCTTTCTAGATAAACCACTTCTTAAGATTTTCCATCTTTGTCTCAAAATATAGTATTACAGGTATTGGGCTTTCTTTACGGTTGCTTTTATCTAAATGGGTAGAGATTTGGGAAGGAATCCACATATCACTAAATATCGACCTCCTTGTTCTAATACTCTGTATCCTGATATTGTCTATTATTCACATGAGATATACGAGATTGGCTCTATCGGGGAAGCTTCGTTAACTTGTATAACTGAGGGATGAAAATCTAAATAGGTTAGGGCTTTGACTATCAGAATTTTATGTTTAAAAAACTAAGCATTTCCACTAATGACCTCCATTTATATACTTACGGGCCTAGATATGAAAATCTGGAATTCTCTAAATCTTTTTTGGCATCTCATATTTATTGGAACTAATATATCTATTTCTGATTCCTTTCCTCTCTTATACTTCTTACTATTCTTTTCTATTCGGAGTACGTGCTATCTATACAGGATATTCATAGTCTATAGGTTTAGCTTGAAGGAACTTCCTAATGAATGAAGGATTCTTATAGAGGAGAAAAAACCTTATATAGGTCTATTTGGTATTCTTACTCTAACTCAGACTAACTATATTCCTTTTTCTACTATAGGTTCTAGGATTCTCGTTATCCTCTATTTCTGTATCTTCTTCCACTTACTGTCTCTGGTTACTTGGACATCTATATATTTTTCCTTTCTTTTCTTTATAGCTTTCTTTTTCTCTTCCTACTTTCCTGGGTGGGTATCCCTAGAACTTTACTATTTCCTTATGTCTATTTACTTTTTCTGTCTATGGTTGGTTAAGCATCTATGCATCTTTTCTTTCTTTCTTATAGCTTTCTATTCCTACTAAATTAAGTAATTATTCTTAGTATTTTTATTTTCTAGTTTCGTAGCTTAACTTAATCTTGTACTAATAGTTCCGAATAATTATGGAATGATTCGTAACTAGAGCAAAAATTAGGGTTACTTATTGGGAAGCAACTCAAGTAGCCTTTGGAATGCTTACTAACATGTTATTGAGATTGAAGACGTACTCAAGAATTGGATATTGGAGAGGTAGTGCCTTATATACTAGTATCCCGGGCATACTACGTATATAAAGTCTCAACACTCAACCCACTAAAGTCACTGACTCCCTACACCATGCTCTGATACCATCTTTGGAACATCCTCAATTCGAGAGATGCTACCAGCAAGGAATAGGTCGTACTATCCCTCTGAGCCTTTGACTTTCTAACTATGAACGACACTAATACTCTTTTCTCATTCAAAAATCTTATGTATGGGACCGTTTCCCAAACTCGACAACATGAAATACAAATTCAATATTAATAATTATATACTCAATAACACTTGCTTTATACTTTTATTGATATACGTTTTAACATTATACAACGAACCAACACAATATTAATTACCGATACATGCATTCTCTCTAACTCAAACTGACCTTTCTCTCTCTTTCTTACTCGACCTGGTTAACTCCATACCCTAATGAATGCCATCAGTAGCCATCCTTCCGAGCTCATCCTTTGAGTAACCTGCAAAACAAACAATCTAGGAGTGAGAGATAGGTTAGATCGTTTGAACGATCTAAGTGAGTGGATAATTTAAAAGTAGATACTAAAAGTGCTTTTAAAAGTCAATGGTTCTAAAACCATATTCATCTCAAATCATCTTTCTCGAAATCTCTTATATTAATTGAAAAAAACTTTCTTTCTGGAAAACTTTTCTGAAGTTTACTTTTGAAAATCTGGTTCTGAAAACCTATATCTGAAAGATCTATTCTGATAATTCTGAAAACTGACTCAAAAAACTGTTTCTGAAAAGCCTGACATATGGGGACGTTACGTATTGCTGACCCCCATATACCTAACTAGAGCTAAGAGTGCAAATCCATGACAGTGGGGCATTACGTATCGTCGTCCCCCAAAGCGTGCAACTATTTTCCCCTGAAACTAGTGGTTTTGGGGAATTATGTATCGTCGTCCCCCAAGCCATTCAATTAGAACTAGGGGTGCAGATCTATGCTCTGAATCTAAGATCTATGGGCATTTGTCATCCTTAGTCCTGAATTAGGATCTAGGGGTGTTACGTATCACCGTCCCCCCAATCCTCTACATGTGCTCATATCATCCGTCAATTACATAGCTGTATCAAGTTACATACAGAGGTGGGTTTTTCCCTCATGCCTCGAAAATATAAAACTCATGCTTTAAAAACATATCTTTCTAAAACATCATTAAATAAAAAGTAACTGAAATCAAATTTTCGGCAATGCCCTATATACTTTTAAATGTAAGTCTCACATTAAAATATTTAAAAGAAAAACAAATTAAGAAAAGAGGTATATTCACTAATTTGGAGTTCTGCAAGCCTTATTTCACTTCGCTGAAGAAATTTGTGGTTCTTGCGATGATCTATAATTGAAAATCTTGAATAGAAGATGGACTGGGAAAAAATTACGAGATTAGGATAATTTATCTTTTCAAGTACTCATTAATATTTCACTGCATATCATGCGTATGTCATGACATTTTGTACATGTACAAACTGTTAAGAGATCTTTGAGGTGGCCTCTAACACGCTAGGATGAAACTTAAATGAATAAAAAATTATTTAGGGAAATTATGGTCTTCGTGTCGCGACGTAGGGTCATGCGCGTCACGATACGGACCAATCCAGAATTGAGTTCATCAATATTTTCAGTTCATATCACGACACAAGTCCTTGTGTGTCACGACGCGGGCAATCCAGAATCAATTCTTCACCAATTTCCTAGTACGCGTGGCGTCGCGAAGCGAGCTTGATTTTCAGGATTCTAAACATGCTTCCTAAAATCTATCTTAGCCCAAATGCATCCCTAATATTTCTATATCAAAATTATCACACAAACAATTACATTAAATTACAATTTCACATATTCTAAACCAATAAATCACTATTAAACAATTTTTTAATCTCATACTTCATATTTTAGCTCAACACTTAAGCGTTTCCAAATTTTTTTTGCATTTAACCTACAATCAATTTCTTTGTTTAATAACTACTTAAATGGATTCCCTAACATGCCAATAGCTCTAGCATGACACCATACTCTTAAGACTTCACAATCTAAATTTTTGGTCAAGTTGACCTTACCTAAAACCACTTGATTTCCATCATCCTTCAAGTCTCAATACTTACTTTTTCTCCTCCTTAACTTGTGTGAAGTGATTATAATTGCTTTTTCTTTGGAGAAATACTATCTTTTCCTTCTTTCTTCTATTCTTTCTTCTTTTCTATTCCTTATACGTTTCTCTTCTTTCTATTATATATTGAGGATAGATGAATAGTATCTTTATTTATAATGGGGCTGAAATAGGTAATATGAAATGTTTTAATTTGAGAAAAAAATTTGGAGAAAAATGTAGAATTTTCTAAATAGGTCTGCATGTACTATTCATCTAAAATTTCAAGTTTCATTATTAACCTATTTCTAGTTCGAATTTGGAAAATATTCAACGTGGAAGTTGTAGGTCTTGATCTTAGCTTTTTTGAAGATATAAAGTTCATAAAAATTGAAGTTCGTATGAGATAGTTACGGCCCGAATATCATGGGCTGTCCGGAGTGGAACATTATACCATCTAGTATCTGAATCTCGAAGAATTTTCCGATTATTCCCAAAGTCATTTTATAAGGGTATATGTGTCTAAACATAATTTATACTATATGACGCTCGTCCTACAGTGTAACAATAGTTGAGATTCTCGATCGTTAGAAGATAATATTCATGCTCTGTTATTGTTTGAAGTTTGCTCCATCAAACCTATTAGATTTCTCTCAATGAGCGACCAGTGTTATGATATTTCCACTAGTTATGTTTAACTGGAAATGAAACAATAGTCAATAAGTCTACAAAAGATAAATCACACAAAGACCAATTGTATGATCATGTTTATGTATTACACTAAGAATCCAATTTCTATTATTTTGGATAGTTGTACCAAATAGCACAAGTCTTTAAATTTGTGACTAAAATTTCTTAAGATAAGTGAACAAAGGAAAATTCCCAAATGATGAGAAGGGTCTGGTGTAACAACTTAAATCTATGTCCACATAGGCTCTAATCGTCTATGTGGCAGAATTTTCTTTATCACTTTCTTAATAGAAAATCTTAGGTATTCAATCTTAATGTTACACTTCAATTCTCAAGTTGAAGTATAACAATTATATAAGGTATAACAAAAATTAATCTTGGAATGAATTACTTATGTATAACTTGGAATAAGTTTTTGTATTTAAATATTCAACCAAGTATGCAACAATCAATGAAGAAGAATAAGTATTTTTCAACTCTATCACATTGTAGATTAGGGTATGTTGGACAGTTATGACCCATAGCATCACTATTTGTACATATCATGTTGTTGTTGTACAAATTAACTATGTGACAAATGAGATTGCTCTCTTATCATTTGTGATTAGATCACCAAGATATATAAATGATAGGAGGTCCTTATGATTTGTTCCTGGATTGAGAATGATATGAGACAGTATCAGTCCACGAAGGATAAATCATTAAATATCCATAGTCAGAGTATTATCGAGATTGGACATCGATAAATGCGTAAAAGACTAGTATTACACTTGTGCGCGTTGTGAGGGCATAACGACATAGTTCTCATATATTTGGGTATAGGATACTCATGCAAGTGTAATAGGAGGTTGTGTTTCACCGATGGTACAGGAAATAGCTTCGCTCTGGATAGACCCCCTCGGAATTCCATTGGTAGTATGACTATGTGCCTATGGAAGTCCGAAATCAGGGTAGGTGTATTTGGTCTTAACTTGAGACTTGCACCGCTAATACTTGCGACAATCAATATACTTTGGTTGAGGTCGTCCAGGGTTTTAACAGGTTCTTTGTACTCCAATACTGGGTATATTGAGAATCGTAGTGTGTTGGGTGTGATATCAAGACGGAAGTATCACTCCAGTCATAGTGGAGATGATGATCGCGCAGGGATACAGAATTGGTTCTCTATACAGGTTACAACCGTCGGGATAATATGACTTGGTCATGATTATCTGATAATAAAGAGACTAGTTACTTGTCATCCGAGGCTTCACATGTGATCATCCGATACTGGATCGAAATACGCAATACCACGTATATTATGCCTGATACAAATCTTATATTCCTGTAAGGATATTTCTGGAGAATTGGGTAGACATGGCGCTTTACTAGAAGCCAACCTTTTCTTGTAAATCGGTAAAACATAGTACTTGGTACGTACGTGTTAGGATAGTTCGACGACCGGATTTACTACCAACATATCCGGGGATCTCATGGGCCACTTCCCGAAAATTCACCGATGACGTATGACTCGCACTTTAATTAATCTGGGATTAATTAGATGAGAGAGAAAATTAATTTGGGATTAATTTCGGAGATATTTTATCTAGGATAAAATATCATTTAAATAGAGATAACGATTAATTTGGAATTAATCAGTAAATTAATATATTCGATATATTAAACGAAATTGGATTTCGACGCAGAATTAAAATTAGATTTTAATTCGTACGAACGAATTAATTTAGAATTAATTCATTAGTGACGTGAATAGTAATTATATTAGGCATGATTATTTAATTAAATTATATTTAATTACGACGTAATGGAAAATTCATTAATTTAGAATTAGCGAACCCGAGCCCGAGATTATTTGCGAGCACATTCGCATTTCGAATTCGAGTGCGGCACGCAAGTCAAATCAAGCGTCAAATCATTAGTCGCATCAAGCATCAAATCATTAGTCATTTCAAGCGTCAAATCACTTACACTTTGAGTGATGTGACTTGACAACTTGATGGATATGAATAGTGATGGAAGTGTGATGGCATGGTTGACATTTAATATATTTAAATATTTAAATATTTGGTATTTGTTTTTTGATTTTGGAAATCAATTAATTAATTTTTTTAAAATAAAAAGCGGTATTAGATACACACTTTTTGGCCAACCATTACACAACACACTTATCTTTTTCTTTCTTCGTCTTTTCTCCCTCCATTGCTCACGCCCAAGGGGCTGTGTTCTGCCATCAAACCGAGGATGATGAGCAGTCCAAGCTTGTTTTTGTGGTAAAAATCAAGGTGGTAGCACACTTAAGAGACATACGAAGGTGATAGGGAAACCCACCCGTGAGCCGGGAATCATTTGACGAAGCTTGGAGCTTGACGAAGGAGCTCAAAAGCCGAATCATGGAGACACCAAAACAGAAACTCTGCCGTGAACTGTGACAGCGAGCAGAATCAAGTTTTGTTCGTCGTAGAGTCGCTCAACCGATCGATGTGAGTAAACCACAACTCTCTCGTGTGTATTCGTACTTATTTCATGCTTGTTTATTGATCTTTGGGACCTTAGCAAACTCCAACAATGGTATCAGAGCAAGGAAAGCATGCAAAAAAGTTAGGGCTTAAAATTTGGGTAAACTTGATTTTGAGCATGTATAATGAAATTGGATGAATTAGTATGCTTAAATATGTTTTAATTAAGATTGATTGGATCAATTTGTTGAAAAATTATTTGGAACATTTTTCCCCAAATTTTTATGTTGGCCGAATGGTTTGGAGCCCTAAATGTCTTGGAATTTTGTTTCGTTGATCATTGGATGACTTGAAATGATTAGAAGTGTTGATTTAATGTCGATTGTGTGTTTAATTGGATTGAAACCGAATCGGACATATAAATTCCCTTTTGGCCGAGACATATATAGCATGAATTGGGTTTGATTTTTCATCAATGTGTTGGACATGTGATAATAATGATGAGCATGATTAATTGTATAAATTGATGTTTTAGAAATGTTAATTTGGATGATTAATCATGATATACACTTTAGGTTAATTAAATGTAAAATTGGATTTTTTGTACTTAATTAATTGGGCCTTAAAATGGATTTGGGCTTGTTAAGTTGTAAATAGGCTTATTGGGCTTTGTTGTACAAACTTAGGTTTAGGAAAAATTGGATGGATCCAATTAGGCCCAAAACCGCTTCCATAAAGCCCAAATGAGACTTAATGGACCTTTAAAGTTTAATTGGGCCTAATGGGCCAAAATTGATTTCTGGGGTTATGGGGTAAATCCCGGATTGATTTTGGTTATTCGGTTTGACCCGAGTTGACCAAATGTCCACGCCTTAAGAAATTAATTATAAGCCCATTGGACTTTAATTGAATTGACATTGGACGTTAATCGGGCTTCGAGACCCGTAACGATTAAATTTGGAATTTAAGTCGTAAAAGGTTTATTATTAAAGTGTAATATTTAATTTGGAATTAAATAAGCGAATTAGAATTAAATGTATATTGAATTGGATTTAATTATGTAGTTTAATTTAATTCGAGAATTCGTACTTTGAGTACTTATTCGCAAAACGAGTTTGACTCGAACAAAATCAAATCGTTGTTTGAACATTGGATGGTCACTAATTATCAAATTAATTAATTTGATTAGATTGATTGATAACATGCTTGTGTGAATACATGGTTACGATGCATGAATAATGTATATCGGATGGATATTAGATGGGTGAGATAATTTTAGAAATTCTTGTAATAAATTTTATTTATTAATTGGACCTGCGTGTCCAGCCTTATTACCTCCTTACTCTTTGTATTCTCTTCTCACTTATTCCCATCAATGTAAATGAGATGTCTTTAGAAGTGTAGTGTAACGGGTAGAAGCAATACATGTGCTAGCGAGAGAGAGAAAGTGAGAGATTTAATCTAGAATCAATGTGTAAAGTATCCATCCGCATATCATTATTAATTTATCATATGCGATTTATTATGTGTTTAGAATGCATGTTTAAGGGTGTATGATGATGACATCTTAACAAAGATAATAAATTGGTTGCCAATTTGTACGCGAAAAACCCTCACTAATATTAAGCGTTTTTCCTTCCATTGAGTGATTCTTACTCAAGATCCGAGACTGGCATTGGCTTGTTGGCCAAAGTCAATGCCTTTGTCCGTCGAGGATGTGTTTGAATCACGAAGGCTTTGTTCCATATTGGTATCTTGTCCAAGTTGTGGTTTGTTGGCCAAAGTCAAGATCACTTCTTGTCCATCGACATTGATTGCGAAGCTTTCCATGGTCAATGGGTCGCGCTTAACTGGGATGACTAAGTTTGTTGTGCCAAAGCCAAGGCTTAGTTGATTCAGAGGAAAAAGGTTAGGTAATATATTGGATATATTGGCATATATAAGATATATGTTTCGAACTTAGATGTCCCCCTACCGGATCTAGGAATTGGATTGGATCCAATCGATCTTAGAGATCTACCTAGTTAATTATCATACAATTTGTTGGCCAAAGTCAAGATTGTGTGATATTTAACGGGATCCTAGCCCACTAGGAAACATGGTTTCCCGAGTACTCGACAGAGGGTTAGAGGTCGCCAAAAAATAGTGGGAGGCAAGAATTGAATTTGCAATATTCGTTTAATTACTTTCCATACGCGCTATTCAAATATCATTCGTCATATAAAATTAAATATTAGTTGGAACTAATATTTAAATGTTGTTCTAATAAATAGTTGGACTATATTCAAACTATTCATTTATAGTTGGTTATATAATTGGATTATAGTAATCAATATAATTTAATTTAATCTATTAAATTATAGTTAAATAGTTGGACTATTGTAATCATTATAATAAATAGTACCAAAATCGTTGATTAAATAGTTGGACTATTAAAATCAAGATAAAATTGAAAGATTGACATTTAAAACATAATCATAGGGAAAATATATTTAAATGGTTTAATTTTTCAAATGGGAATAAATTTCAGGATGGTCCTGGAAACTAATAAGTTACTTTATTTGATAAAATAACATATTAGGCCTAAGCCCGGAGTTAAGCAAATAATCGAGCATAATCTTTGGAAGATTTATGTAATGATAACTTTAGTGCTTAATCCATTAAGCTTGTCGCAGTAGACTCCTTAATTTCTTAATCAGAACTAAGGATTAGATTCTTAAAGTATGATAATGAAATTAAAGGATCTTCATAAATCTATGCTTAGATTTTAGAAGTACTAAATTGCAATAAATAACTCTTGGAGAGTTAATGACTATTCTCAAGGAGATAAAGTCAAAGTTTGCAATAAGGCAAGTAGTGCAAGGCGCACCTTACTTCCATATTCTAGAAACCAGAGGCTTGGCCAAAGGCTTCTGGAATATGAAAAGGGGTAAAGGCAAAATCATTATAATCTTCTGGAAAGATAAAGGACATATCCCAAAATGTCTGCTTAATTGTGGCAAACGGGATCGTGGAAGAGTGACTGCCGTTTGGACAATACAGGCATGAAGGAATTGAAGAACGAGCAAGGCTCTGACTTCAAATATGTTTGTCATAAATATATTCACTGCTAGTATTAAAATTGGATTTTAGATATTTAGTGTGATATAAATATGTACTGATGTTCAGAATCTGCTTTGAGCAGAATACTAACATCAATTGAGATTAATCTGTGGATTGGAAACGGGACGAAAATCGCTGTTTCAACCGTAGATACCTAAGTTTAGGAACTACCTTCGGGTGTGTACCTAAATTTGGAAACTGTTATAATGTAACTAGTTTGACTAGATACATTATCTCTATATCAGTGTTTAACCCGCTGCGGATGAACCTTTATATTCTAGAACACTAAAGTGTTTCATTATATAAAGATGATATTGAGATAAGCACATTAGATGTGAATGAAAGAATTTATATTTTGAATATAAATAAATCTTAAATATATAACATGACAAACAGTAGCTCAAACTAATTTGATCAGATGAAACATATTATGGCATTGTTGTCTGGGAAACAGTTAAACAAGACTCGTATACCACACTTTTGAAGAGTGGGTACTCGGAATGATTTGATTCTATTCAAATAAAATCTACGAATCTAGTTTATTGAGCAATGTGCCTATAACACTATTTACTTGGTAAAAGTGTAAATGCCACCGATCTGTTAGCCCTAGTTCATAGTGAAGAAAGTGGGCCCATGTCTAGCTAGGCTAGAGGTGAATATGAATATTTCGTGACCTATACGGATGTGGTATCGCGTTATGGTTATGTGTTTCTTTTGAAGAACACAAATCAGAAACTTTTAAAGTTTTCGACACGAAATAGACAAACAGATCGGCTAAAGTGTTAAATCGTTACTGTAAGACCGTAATGGAAAATACTCAAGCAATAAGTTTCTCGTATACTTGAAAGAGTATAGTATTCTTTCAAAAGAGGACTCCTCCCGGAACACGTCATTTTGACGGTGTGTCTGAACTAAGTAACCTAATTTTGTTGGACATGATAATGTTAATCATGAGTCGCTCTGAACTACCATTTCCTTCAACGGATAAGCATAAACAGTGCAGAACTTATTTTGAATAAGGTTCCATAATAATCTGTTAGACAGACTTCATATTAGATATGAACGGGAAAGAAATCGGGTTTCTCATTCCTGATAATTTGGGTATGCTAGGCATACGTTTGGATGATACCAAACTAAAACCCAAATTGGATAAGTGCCAATTGTAGGTTATCCTTGGGATAACATAAGTATAGTACTTATACAACTCACAAGAGAACAATTAGATTTTTGCTCGCCATGTGGTTTTCCTAAGAGGAATACCGATATGCAGTGGTTAGTGGGAGGATAGTAAACCTCGATGAAAATTGGAGTAATACTGTTCATGGTATCGAATCCTTAATGGAACACAAACAGTTCATCAAGGATGAAACTGTAACAGTAATCTTCGAATACCAAGAACAGCTTAAGTCGGAAGAGTCAGAAAATAACCTGGGGTATGGGTTTCTGATCTCACCTCATAAAGAATGTCTATCTTATTGAGGAATACCACTGACTACGTATGAGGAAGTGATACAAGGTATCGACACCCTATTATGGCAAAGTGTCATATAATCTAAATGGATTCCATGTAAATCAACCAAGTTTGGATACTAGTTGATGTACCGTAAGACATTGTGTCTGTTGGTACTATATAAGTCTTCAAGGAAGACATACATGGATGGCAACATACCAACGTACTAAGCTAGGCTTGTAGCGAAAAGGTATCGTTATCAACATAGTGTTGATTACGATGAAACCTTTTACCTGTTGCCACGGTAAATCCATTTGGATAATGCTTGCTGTTGCTGCATGTTTCATTCATGAAATATAACAGTAGAATGTCAAAATCACTTTCCTTAAGTGGAAATCTTTTGGAGGATGTTTATAATATCCTGTCGGTTTTATCGTATCAAAACTAGCAAACAAGGTTTACAGGTTGTTCGATCCATGTTTGGATTGAAGCAAGCATTGGGTTCTTGGAATTATCGTTTTGATATAATCATAATAGTTTATGATTTAATTCAAAACGTAAATGATTCTTGTGTTTATAAGGAGATTAGTGGGAGCGCACTGACAGTGGCAGTCCTATAAATAATGATGATAGTCATTTCTTGGAATGATTTCCTAAAATAATCGGTGAAAGCTTGGCTTTCGAGAAAATTCTCCTTGGAATTCTTGGGAGAAACAACCTTTATTCTAGGAATAAAGATCTACTTGGATAGATTTAAAAGTTGTTAACATTCTCCGAGAACTCGTACATTGAAAAATGTACGCGACCTGGTGTCTCATATGCTTTGAGCTTATGGATTCACAAACAGGCCAATCCAGGTGATAGTCACTGGATTGATGTTAAGAACATCCGTTAGTATCTTAGAGAACTAAGGATGCTGTCTTAAACTATGGAGAGGAGAATTTGAAGTGACTAGGATCACTGCTGGCAAGTTTCCTAACCGAGAAAAATGACTATAAGTCGCAAACGGTACTATAAAGTTTGGATAACGGTACAGTGAGCTGTAAATCTTCCAAACAAGATACTGTTACCGAATAAACAACAAATACAGGTTATTGCTGCAGCTGAGGCAGTAATAGAAGCCGTCTGGGTCAATAACAAATCTAATTAGATTAGATACAGTTTTGTTAGCAGCTGAGCTAGGCTTCAGCAAAGGCTAAAGAATTAATGGTCTCATCAACGATCCAGATATATACTTCGGCTATCCATCTGATTCGTTCGGATCATACATCGTGGCGATGTGATGATCGTATAAATCGCATCGAAAGATAATCATGCCAATCCGCTGACGAAAGCCTTTCCTCAGTAGTTTGAGCCAACAGTACATAGTTCGGGTGTAAGACACTCAAGTGACTGAGTATAGGCCAAGTGGGAGATTGTTGGATAGTTATGACCCATAGCGTCACTATTTGTACAGATCATGGTGTTGTTGTACAAATTAATTATGTGACAAAGGAGATTGCTCTCTTATCATTTATGATTAGATCACCAAGATATATAAATGATAGGAGGTCCTTATGATTTGTTCCTGGATTGAGAATGATATGAGACAGTATCAGTCCACGAAGGATAAATCAATAAATATCCCTAGTTAGAGTATTATCGAGATTGGACATCGATAAATGCGTAAAAGACTAGTATTACAATTGTGCGCGTTATGAGGGCATAACGACATAGTTCTCATGTATTTGGGTATAGGATACTCATGCAAGTGTAATAGGAGGTTGTGTTTCACCGATGGTATGGGAAACAGCTTCGCTCTGGATAGACCCCCTCGGAATTCCATTGGTAGTATGACTATGTGTCTATGGAAGTCCGAACTCAGGGTAGGTGTATTTGGTCTTAACTGAGACTTGCACCGCTAATACTTGCGACAATCAAAATACTTTGGTTGAGGTCGTCCAGGGCTTTAAAAGGTTCTGTGTACGCCAATGCTGGGTATTGAGAATCGTGTTTGTTGGGTGTGATGTCAAGACGGAAGTATCACTCCAGTCATAGTGGAGATTATGATCGTGCAGGGATACAAGAACTGGTTCTCTATAAAGGTTGCAACCGTCGGGATAATATGACTTGGTCATTATTATTTGATAATAAAGAGACTAGTTGCTTGTCATCCGATATATGTTTCATACGGGGCAGACACTGTACCAGCCCCAGGCCTCGCATGTGATCATCCGATACTGGATCGAAATACGCAATACCACGTATACTACGCCTGATACAGATCTTATATTCTTGTAAGAATATTTCTGGAGAATTGGGTAGGCATGAAGCTTTACTAGAAGCCAACCTTGTCTTGTAAATCGGTAAAACGTAGTACTTGGTACGTACGTGTTCGGATAGTCTGACGACCGGATTTACTGCCAACATATCGGGGATCTCATGGTCGCTTCCTGAATTTCACCGATGATGTATGACTCGCACTTTATTAATCTGGGATTAATTAGACGAGAGAGAAATTATTATGGGATTAATTTCGGAGATATTTTATCTAGGATAAAATATCATTTAAAGAGAGATAACGATTAATTTGGAATTAATCAGTAAATTAATAAATTCGATATAATAAATGAAATTGGATTTCGACGCGGAATTAAAATTAGAATTTAATTCAGGCGAATGAATTAATTTAGAATTAATTCGTTAGCGACGTGAATAGTTATTATGCTAGGCATGATTATTTAATTAAATTAGATTTAATTACGACGCAGCGGAAAATTCGTTAATTTAGAATTAGCGAACCCAAGCCCGAGATTATTTACGAGCGCGTTCGCATTTCGAATTCGAGTGCGGCACGCAAGTCAAATCAAGCGTCAAATCATTAGTCGCATCAAGCGTCAAATCATTAGTCATTTCAAGCGTCAAATCACTTATCACTTTGAGTGATGTGACTTGACAACTTGAATGATGTGGCTTGACAACTTGATGGATGTGAATAGTGATGGAAGTGTGATGGCATGATTGACATTTAATATATTTAAATGTTTGGTATTTGTTTTTTGATTTTGGAAATCAATTAATTAATTTTTTTGAAAATAAAAAGCGGTATTAGATACACACTTTTTGGCCAACCATTACACAACACACTTATCTCTCTCTTTCTTCTCATTTTCTCCCTCCATTGCTCACGCCCAAGAGGCTGTGTTCTGCCCTCAAAACTGAGGATGATGAGCAGTCCAAGCTTGTTTTTGTGGAAAAAATCAAGGTGATAGCACACTTAGGAGACATACGAAGGTGATAGGGAAACCCACCCGTGAGCCGGGAATCATTTGATGAAGCTTGGAGCTTGACGAAGGAGCTCAAAAGCAGAATCATAGAGACACCAAAACAGAAACTGCCGTGAGCTGTGACAGTGTGCAGAATCAAGTTTTGTTCGTCGTAGAGTCGCTCAACCGATCGATGTGAGTATTCTGCAACTCCCTCGTTGTATTCGCACTTATTTCATGCTTGTTTATTGATCATTGGGACCTTAGCAAACTCCAACAGGGTATGCATGTGATAATTGAACACTATATTAACTAAAATCTATACTACCAAGTTTATAATTTTTTTCATATATTATTTATACTAAGTTAATATTAAATTATCTAAATATTCAACTTGTATATATTTTAAAATCAAATTATGTGTATAACTAGGTACTAGATTTATGAATTATGCAATCTAAATTATATATGTTATTTTACTAAAATTAATTCAAATCTGAAAAATTTCCATATGCGACTCTCGTTAGTGTAACTTTATTCAACCGTTCGAATGAATATTTCTAGAGAGTTCACATTCATGTGTCGTTTGATAACGCGTTCGAACAAACCTTTCTAGAGAGTTTATATTCGTATGACATTCGTCACAATGAAAATACAAAATACATGATTTTTTTCCTTATGCTTTCGAACTCCCTTATGTATATTTCATGCATAGAATACATTTTCCAGAGAAAATAAGAATAAGAAATACAGAAATCAAAGTTAACAACACATGTAAGTCAATAGGTTCTTAAGATTGTTGAGCAGATGTGTTATTCGTTATTTTATAACATACATCATTCAATCAAAATCATTAAAATAAATCATGCAAATTATGAAATTGAAAACAAACTCAAAAAATTAGAAAAATATGAAAATGTATAAGATAATACTTAACTCATGTCGTGTTTTTCCTCTGTCTTTAAGAGCTTATTTGCCCCGTCTTGATGCACTATGAATTTCTTGTGGCTAACGTTCTCCCATGATTCTTGGTTGCTTCTTGTAGAAAGGAAACTCATTTCTTCAAGAACTGGAATAAGGAATAATAGTATAAACTTTTTTTTTAGGGTAGACTTTAAACTCTCTAACAATGAATGAAACTTGGAATGAAATTTTAGGATGATTAAAAATGAAATATTAGATACCTTTTTGCTACAAGCCTAGCTTAGTACGTTGGTATGTTTCCATCCATGTATGTCTTCCTTGAAGACTCATATAATACCATTAGGCACAATGCCTTCCGGTACATCAACTAGTGTCCAAACATAGTTGGTATACATGGAATCCATTTCGGACATCATGACACTTTTCCATAATAAGGATTTGATACCTTGTATAACTTCCTCAAACGTAGTCAGTTCGTCTTCCTCAATAAGATTGACATCTTTATGAGGTGAGATCAGAAACCCATACCCGAGGTTATTTTCTGACTCTCTCCGACCTACGGAGTTCTTGTGTATTCGAAGATTACTGGTACAGTTTCATCCTTGATGAACTGTTTGTGTTCCGTAAAGGACTCAGTGCCTTGAACAGTATTACTCCGATTTTCATCGAGTTTTACTATCCTCCCATTTACCACTGCATATAGGTATCCCTCTTAAGAAAACTGCATGGCGAGCAACAATTAAATTGTTCTCTTGTGAGATGTATAAGTACTATACTTTGGTCACCCTAAGATAACCTACAATTAGGCACTTATCCGATTTGGATTCTAGTTTGGTATCATCCAAACTTATGCCCAGCATTCCCAAATCTTCAGGAGTGAGAAACCCGATTTCTTTCCTGTTCATATCTAATATGAAGTCTGACAAACAGATTTATATGGAACCTTATTCAAAATAAGTATTGCACTGTTAAATGCTTATCCGTTGAAGGAAATGGTAGCTCAGAGCGACACGTGATTAACCTTATCATGTCCAACAAAATTCAGTTTCTCTGTTCGGACACATCGTCAAACTGACATGTTCCGGGGTCCTCATTGAAAGAATACTATACCCTTTCAAGTATTTGAGAAACTTACTGCTTAAGTATTTTAATCATGGTCTAACCGTGATGGTATTAATACTTTAGCCGATCTGTTTGTCTACTTCGTGTCGAAACTCTAAAAGTTTCCGATTTGTGTTTCAAAAGAAACACATAACCATAACGTGATGCCACATCCTTAATGGTCACGAAATATTCATATCCACATCTAGCCTAGCTAGACATGGGCCCACTTATGTCACCATGAACAAGGGCTAACAGATCGATGGCACTTACACTTTTACCAAGTAAAGGTGTTTCAGACACTTTGCCCAATAAACCAGATTTGTAGACATTATTTGAAAAGAATCAAATCTGTCCTAGTATCCACTCTTCAAAAGTGTGGATATACAAGTCTTGTTTAATGTGTCCCAGACAACACTGCCACATTTAAGTCTTATCTGATCAAATCAGTATCAGCTATTTATTTATCATATTATATGTTTGAGATTTATATATATTCAAAATATAAATACTGTTTTTCACATCTAATGTGTTTATCTCAATATCATCTTTATAAAATAAAACACTTTAGTGTTCTAGAATATATAGGTATACTCGCAACAAGTTATACTTGATATAGAGATAATGTTTCTAGTCAAACTAGTTACATTATAACAGTTTCCTAATTTAAGTACGTACCCGAGGGTAGTTCATAAACTTAGGTATCTACGGTTAAAACAGTGACTGTCGTCCTGTTTCCGACTCGCAGATTAATCTCATCTGAAGTCTGTATCCTACTCATAGCAGATTCTGCACATCAATGCATATTTATGTACCACTATTTGTATCAAAATCTAATTTTAATACTAGTAGTGAACATATTTACAACAAACATCTTTAAAGTCAGAGCCTTTTCCTTTCTTTTATTCCTTCATGTCTGCCTTATCCATACGGCAATCACGCTTCAGTGACCCCGTTTGCCACATCTTAGACAGACATATTGGGATATGTCCTTTATCTTCTTAGAAGATTATAATGATTTTACCTTTGCACTTTTCTACATTCTAGAAGCCTTTAGCCAAGCCTTGGGTTTCTAGAATATCGAAGTAAGGTGCGCCTTGCGCTTCTTGCCTTATTGCAAACTTTGGCTTTATCTCATTGAGAATAGCCATTAACTCTCCAAGAGTTATTGATTGCAATTTAACACTTCTAATATCTAAGAATAGATCTATGAAGATCGTTTAATTTCATTATCATACTTTAAGAATCTAATCCTTAGTTCTGATTAAGAAATTAAGGAGTCTATTTGGCAAGTATAATGGATTAAGCACTAAAGTTATCATCACATGAATCTTCCAAAGATCATGCTCTACTATTTGCTAAACTCTGGGCTTAGGCCTAAGATGTTATTTTATCAAATAAAATAATTTCTTAGTTTCCAGGACTATCCTGAAATTTTATTCCCAATTTGAAAAACAAAGTCATTTAAACACATTTTCCCTAGGATTATGTTTTAAACACTAATCTTTCAATTTTATCTTGATTCCAATAGTCCAACTATTTAATCAACGATGTCAGGTACTATTTAATATAATGATTACTATAGTCCAACTATATAATCAACTATACTTTTAATTGGTTAAATTCAATTATAAAATCAACTTTTTAATTGAAATAGTTTGAATACAGTCCAACTGTTTTAAAACAACTTTAAATTTTAGTCCAACTATATATTAATTTATTTGACGAAAATTTGATATGAGCGCGTATGGCAAGTAACTAAACGAATATTACAAATCTAATACTTGCCTCCCACTATTTTTTTCGGCGAGCCTCTAACCCTCCATCGAGTACTCGGGAAATCGTGTTTCCTAGTGGGCTAGGATCCCGTTAAATAACACACAATCTTGACTTTGGCCAACAAATTGTGTGATACTTAACTAGGTAGATCTCTAAGATCAATTGGATCCCATTCAATTCCTAGATCCAGTAGGTGGACATCCAAGTCCGAAACATATATCTTATATATGCCAATATATCCAATATATTCCCTAACCTTTTTCCTCTGAATCAACTAAGCCTTGGCTTTGGCACAACAAACTTAATGATCCCAGTTAAGCGGAACCCATTGACCATGAAAAGCTTCGTAATCAATGTTGATGGACAAGAAGTGATATTGACTTTGGCCAACAAATCACGACTTGGACAAGACACCAATATGGAACAAAGCCTTCATGATTCAAACACATCATTGACAAACAAAGGTCTTGACTTTGGCCAACAAACCAATGCCAGTCTTGGATCTTGAGTAAGAATCACTCAATGGAAGGAAAAACGCTTAATATTGTTTGAGGGTTTTTCGCGTGCAAATTGGAAACCAATTTATTATCTTTGTTAAGGTCTCATCATCATACACCCTTAAACATGCATTCTAAATACATAATAAAACGCGTATAAATAAAATATTAATGATATGCGGATGGATATTGAAACACATTGATCCTAGATCAAATCTCTCTATTTCCTCTGTCCCGCTAGCACAAGTATTTACTTCTACCCATTACACTACACTTCTAAAGAAACGTCATTTACATTGAGGGGAATAGGTGAGAAGAGAAATACATAGAGTAAGGAGGTAATAGGCTGGACACGCATGTCCAATTTAATAAATTCTAAATTTATTACAATAATTTCTAAAATTGCCTCAGCCATCTAATATCCATCTGATATACATTATTCATGCATCGCAACCATATATTCACACAAGCATGCTATCAATCAATCTAATCCAATTAATTAATCTGATAATTAATGACCATCCAATGTTCAAACAACGATTTGATTTTGCGCGAATCAAACTCGTTTTACGAATAAGTACTCAAAGTACGAATTCTTAAATTAAATTAAACTACAACATTAAATCCAATTCAATTTGTATTTAATACTAATCCATTTATTTAATTCCAAACTAAATACTACACTTTATTAAGAACCTTTATGACTTAAATTCCAAATTTAATCTTTACGGGTTTCAAAGCCCGATTAACATCCAATGTTAATTTAATTAAAGTCCAATGGGCTTTCAATTAATTTCTTAAGGCATTGATTTTTGGTCAACTTGGGTCGAACCCAATGACTAAAGCCCATTTAAAGGAATCACCCTTATATGCTTTGAAACCAATTTAGACCCATTAGGCCCAATTAAAGTCAAAGGTCCATTAGTCGCATTTGGACTTTACGAAAACGGTTTTGGGCCCAATTGGATCCAACCAATTTGCCTAAACTAATCTTGGTACAACCAAGCCCACTAAAGCCCAATAACAACTTTTAAGCCTAATTTCCAAAATTAGCCCAATTAATTAAATCATAAAATTCCAATTTCACAATCTAATTAACCTAAAGTGTATTACATAATTAATTAACCAAATTAACATTTCTAAAACATCAATTTACACAATTAATTATGCTCATTATAAACAAATAGTGTCCAACACAATTTATCAAAAAATCAAACCCATTTCATGGTTTAAAGTCTTGGCAATTTAGGGTTTTTCAAATCGATTCAGTTTTAATCAAATTTAATCCACAATCAACATTTTCCGAATGATTCTAACTCATCCAATGAATCAAAAATCAAAAATTCCAAGACATTAGGGCAATTGAAGACTCAGCCAAGCCTCACCAAAAGGGGAAAAATGATCCAATCATAATTTCATGAAATTGATCCAATCAAACTTCAATTAAACATCAATTAAGCATACTTAATCAAACAATTTAACCAAATCATGCTCAAAATCAATTTACCCAATTTTAACCCTAAGTTCAAGTTTCATTTTTTAACTCGCTCTGATACCATTGTTGGAGTTTATACGGTCCCGAGGATCGATTATCAAGCATAAAACACATGTGAATACATCGAAGAAGTTGCAGAATACTTACATCGATCGGTTGAACGATGCGTCGAAGAACAAAAAATTCTTCTTCTCCCTCCAAGGCTCTCGACAGTGGCAGTTTTGGCTCTCTATGGTTCGACTTTGGATCATCTTCCAAGCTCCAAGCCTTCGTGATATGATTCCATGCTCACAGATGGGTTTCCCTATCACCTTCGTATGTCTCTTAAAGCGTGCTAGCACTTGGTGATTTTTGCCACAAAAACCACCTAAGCTTCTCCTTCATTCACGGTAAAGAACCAAAAAAAAAAGAAGAAAATGCCCTAGGCCGAGAGTTCAAAGAGAGGAAGAAGAGATGTGTGTTGGTTGAGTTTTGATTTCAAAAATCACTTGATTGACGAATGATGTGACACTAGATGTGACTTGCAATTTGACGCTTGATGTGATTTGCATGCCGCACTCGAATTCGAATGCGAACGCGCTCGCAAACACTTCCTGGCTCGGGTTCGCTAATTCCAAATTAACAAATTTTTCCGTTGCGACGTAATTAAATCTAATTTAATTAAATAATCATGCCTAGCATAATTACTATTCACGTCGCTAACGAATTAATTCTAAATTAATTCGTTCGCCCGAATTAAAATCCGATTTTAATTCCGCGTCGAAATCCAATTTCGTTTAATATATCGAATATATTATTTTATCGATTAATTCCAAATTAATCGTTCTCTCTCTTTAAATAATATTTTATCCTAGATAAAATATCTCCGTAATTAATCCCAGATTAATTTTCTCTCTCTTCTAATTAACCCCAGATTAATAAAGTGCTAGTCATACGTCATCAGTGAATCTTCAGGAAGCGACCCATGAGATCCCCGGATATGTTGACAGTAAATTCGGTCGTCGGACTATCCGAACACGTACGTACCAAGTACTACATTTTACCGATTTACAAGACAAGGTTGGCTTCTAGCAAAGCGCCCTGCCTACCCAATTCTCCAGAAATATCCTTATAGGAATAAATGATCTATATCAGGCATAGTATACGCAGTATCATGTATGTCGATCCAGTATCGGATGCCACGTGCTAGGCATGTGGCTAGAATTGTGTCTGCCCCGTACGAAGCACATGTCGGATGTCTGGTAGTTAGTCTCTATAATCGGATATACATGACCTAGTCATAATATCCCAATGACTGCAGTAATTAAGAGTACTAGTACCGTATCCTACGTGACATCATCTCTACTATGACTGGAGTGATACTTCCATTTTGACATCACACCCAATACACTACGATTCTCAATATACCCAGCAGAGGCGTACACATAACCGGTTAAAGCCCTGGATGACCAAAACCAAAGCATATTGATTGTCGCAAGTATTAGCGGTGCAAGACTTAGGTTAAGACCAAATACACCTACCCTGATTTCGGACTTCCATAGACACATAGTCATACTATCAGTGGAATTCCGAAGGGGTCTATCCAGAGCGAAGCTAATTTCCGTACTATTGGTAAAACACAACCTCCTATTACACTTGCATTAGTATCCTATACCCAAACATATGAGAACTATGTCGTTATGCTCTTCACAACGCGCACAAGTGTAATACTAGTCTTTTATGTATTATCGATGTCCAATCTCGATAATACTCTAACTAGGGATATTTAATAATTAATCCTTCGTGGACTGATACTGTCTCATATCATCTCAATCCAGGAACTAATCATAAGGACCTCCTATCATTTATACATCTAGGTGATCTAATCACAAATGATAATAGAGCAATCTCCTTTGTCAATAGTTAATTTGTACAACAACACCATGATCTATACAAATAGTGACGCTATGGGTCATAACTGTCCAACAAAACTTTCAATGGTTGATATGTATAACCGAAATATTTATATCATCAGGGCAATATTCTGATATGTCTGGATCGTCGACCCAACGGTCGGATTTTGAATTTCAAATTTTGGCACAAAATCTAAACCACTCCAACCCAAAAAATGGAAATCTCTCAAACAGTATCAGATCAGGATGTGGTCAGTTGGATTTGAATGAAAATGGCCAGAGGAAGCTTCGCTCGTCGGCGGTGACAACAGAATAGGGATGATGACAGCGTGTGTGGAGGAAAATGGTGAGTTAGCTTGGAACTTCAATTGGTCGTATCTTCTTCACGGTGGCTCTGATGACTACACCACGGTGCCATTGGAAAGCTAGTGGCGAGTGCTTCTTGGTGGAGGGGTGTGTGATGGCAGTTGATCAACGGTGGAGTAGAGGTAGCGATGACAGTCTCTTAGCTTTAGAGGAGATAGAAAAATATTATGGAGAAGAAAGAAGAGCTGGTATCGAAAATGGGGAGACTGGCTTGCTTTTAAAGACAATCGGGGCACCATGTGGTAGCTCCTCATTGGGTCACGTGATGCCTCAACGAAAAATATCAATTTAACCCCTCAATGTTTCAGTCAAACACGAAACTAACCTCCAGATTTAGGATTCTCTCAAAAAATATCCCCAAAAAAATCAAATTTATATAATTTTAGTCCATATTCTTAAAATTCAGATTTTACCATTTGACCTGTTTGGCCAAGACTTTCAAGGTTAAAGACAAAAAAACCCTTATTAATTTTTCTAGTTATTATAAACCTGATGTTAAAACAAGCAGCAATAAACTATCACCACCGTTCAATAGGAAATTGAAGGATGCATGCCAAGCTATATCAAATTCCTTGGCTGTATGTGCGCCACCCGAAGCTCTTTCGAACAAAGTGTAGTAGGAAGAGTTCTAAGAGAATCATAAGCAGCATCCGAAGTCTTATCCCAAACTAGCTTATTATATCTTCCCATATTTTTTTGAGGCAACACAGTTGAATCAATCTGCATGGCTACAACTGGCAATAAAATCATGCAATGAGTAATGCACCACGTAGATATTAATGAAGCTAGAAACCTGAGAATGTAAATTAACTACACAACTATGTTTATATGAAATAATAGCACGTTTGATGAATACAAGGTACATATGGAGAATTTAAACATCTCCACCTTCAACCAAGTATTTGAGTCATCCAGGAAGGCTTCTCTATATAAAATTAGAAGGAGGCACCATATCCTTCTATGCAGAGAGTTCGTATAATCCGTACAATCATAAAAGACAAGGAAGATAGTTACCAAAACCATTAGAATTGGCATGCATAGACGAAGAGTACTTCTATACAATCGTTGAACCGTGGTTCAATAATGGATTGCTAAAACATTCCCAACCATTCAGGCCTCTTAGGATAGAAGATAAAAGAAATATGGGACTTTGCCACTTGCACCAGGCATGAAGCTGTAAAGAATGAAGCAATGTGTTTGTTTGGCAAGAATTAAAGTAATAGAAAATGAAGGAAATTTTTAAATAGATTTGAAACTATTTGAGGGAAAAGATCGATATCCATTCAATTTGATTAATTTTAACTCTAATTGGTTACATAAAATGTTGAGTATATATACACTGGGTACGGTAATTTGATTGGTGAATCTAGCACTACCATTCATGTTGCGGGTTGAATAACACACTTCTGAAAACAGTATAACAATATTGAATGCCATAAATCTCCATATGGTGTCATCATGCTGGCAGCCATACTCAAAGTGTAATAATTCTAATTTTGTAAGGATATTATGGCCATTTCACCCAATTAATATTGGTCAAAAGTAGGTCAAATTCTCAAACCTAAATTCCAAATTTAGGAGAAAATTTGATGATTATTGATTTAAATTGGAATTAATAAAAAAATCTAGGGGTGTCAACGGTATTAGCGAAGGTAATTTAATTCCTTAGTGACAAAAATGTGAAGGTGGGTTTTAGAGAGAGAAAATAAAATGGAAGAGAGATAGAGTGACAAATCCGATAATTTAGAGCTATTTTCCAGTGAAGTAAGTTAGGGAAAATATAGATGAGAGCCCAAGGAGCACTTTGAGAGTACTCATGTTCCGGAGGTGGCCGTTTTCACCGCGACTATAGTTTCTGTCAATTTTTCGGCCATCGGTGTGTATGATGGGAAAACGGAGGCTACCATTGGATCAGGACGTCGAAATCTACAAAACCATGTTTGTTGAAATGTGCCCAACCGCTGAACATCGTTTTGACCCCCGGAGACATCCATTGGACTCATTTCGATAAGACATATTCAGTCATGATCTCAGTTTTATGAAATAGTGCCCAAACCCAAGAACAAGCAAAATGAGGCGATCGAGGTAATCAAATCTTTATCCATTTTAGTTGTGATTTTAAATTTTATAAATATATATATATATATATGACCACATGTTAAGTTGAAGTGTTGATACTGATCTTTATTGTAGGCCTAGATTGGCATTTTGTGGTATTGAATTATAAGTGAGAAGTCTGTATTTTAAACAGAACCATGTCGATTTTCCATTAGTGTTGTATGGATATTTAATTTGGATGTTTTATGGGATATTTAATTTGGATGTTTTATATCTCAGGTTTCGAGATGTTATTTTTATCGGCCATTTGGCGATCACCGGTCAGTGGGACCCTTATGCCTCGTAAGGTGTGTCGGGTGGGCTCAATGAGAGTTTTGTAGTAATGTAACTAACAGAATAGATTAGACATGCTGAGAACTATTGTGAGATCGGTTTCACATTTCGAACATCAGGTTGAGGCAAGATTCGATTTCACACCTTAATTACGGTTTTAATTAATTAATTTATTTATATCACCATGTTGTGCGTATAAAAATGATATAAAATATATTTTAATACTATCCATATTTTATATAATTTGAAATGGTGCATTGGGCGGCACGGCGCGACCATTATGATTTTTTTTTTCCAAATAACACTACGTGAAAACAGGCATACTTTGACAGATAATTCATGACATATTTTGGTTAAAAAAACCCTTCTATCAATATTCTGTTAGACTAATGACATAATTTTGTCTATTAGGAAATTTATGACGGAATTATGACATAATTTTATATATTACGAAAATTTATGATAGAATTATGATAGAATATATTCTATCATGAAATTTTGTGACGGACTTATGATAGAATATGTTCTATCATGAATTATTATGACGATTTTATGACATAAATTTTATCTGTCACAAATTTTATGACATTTTTATGATAGAATAAAATCTATCATAATGGTTTATGACGAACTTATGATAGTGTAGCATCCCCGATCTGGGAAGCTACGGGCAGATGACAGATTCCACTGCACCTAAGCCATTGACTATTAACGAAAAATACTACCATTTTCTTATCTTAAATAACTCATACCTTAATAATATGTATGCACAAACTGTTAGTGTTCATAGAACATGTCAAGGATCTAATAAGCAAGAAAAGGTGTTCATAAATTCAAAATTAGTTACGGAATACACTTACAATGAACAGATTTGAGCTTTAAAATTTGAGAAGAGATCTCCAAGATCCAAGCTTTGAGTGATGATTCCAACTCTTGAAGTGGTTTCCATATCACCTTTGTTGATTTGTTGAAGTGCTAGCTTTGTTGATTTTGCCACAAAATCAAAGAGAGGGGAGGCCATAGTTCACGCCCATTTCATTGAGTATTAGGGTGTTTTTTTTTTTTATTTTTTTTATTTTTTTTTTAAGTGTTACAAGTGTTGAGAGAGAGATAGGGTTTTGTTAAAGGGTTTTTACCCTTTTCACCAAAACCATTTAGTTGGGGTAATTTGGTTTCACCTAAACCAAGTGGTTGGGAAGTTAGTGGTTTTGGCATAAATGCCAACCACTTTCCAACCACCACTTCACATGTGTGACATGTGTAAAGTGGGCCCCACCATTTTGAATTCAAAATTCAAAATGTCTCTACGAACATTTACCGCGGCTCGGATCCATTTAATCCAATTAAACGAACTTTCGTCGTCAAATAATTAAATCTAAATTAATTAAATAACGATGCCTCGTAAATATATTACGAACGTCGTTTACGAATTAATTCTAAATTAATTCGTACGTTCGTATTAAAGTCCAACTTTAATTTCGTAATGAAATCCAATTCATATTAATATATATGATATATTAATTTTAGTTCATACGAATAAATTAAATAGAAAAATCAAATTTAACTATTAAATTTATTTTTCCGATTAATTCCAAATTAATCGCGTTCTCTCTCTCTCCGAACACATTTAATCCCATATTAAATAATACCTCAATTAATCCCAGATTAATTCTAGTTTAAATCAATTGTCATCGGTGAATCTTTGGGAAGCGACCCAAGAGATCCCTGGATATGTTGGCTGTAAATACGGTCATCAGATTATCCGAATGCGTGCGTACCTCGTACCACGTGCTTACCGATTTACAAGACATGGTTGGCTTCTAGCAAAGCACCGTGCCTACCCAATTCTCCAGAAATATTCTTATTGGAATATATAATCTATGTCAGGCGTAGTATACGTAGTATTGCGTATTGCGATCCAGTATCAGATGTCACGTGCTAGGCTTGGGGCTGGAATTGTGTCTGCCCCGTACGAAGCACATGTCGGATGTCTGGTAACTAGTCTCTATAATCGGATGAACATGACCTAGTCATATCATCCTGATGACTGCAGTACTTAAGAGTACTATTTCCGTATCCAACGTGACATCATCTCCACTATGACTGGAGTGATACTTCCGTCTTTATATCACACCCAATACACTACGATTCTCAATATACCCAGCAGAGGCGTACACAAAACCGGTTAAAGCCCTGGACGACCAAAACCAAAGCATATTGATTATCGCAAGTATTAGTGGTGCAAGTCTCAGGTTAAGACCAAATACATCTACCCTAATTTCGGACTTCCATAGACACATAGTCATACCACCAATGGAATTCAGAGGGGTCTATCCAGAGCGAAGCTGTTTCCGTACCATCGGCAAACACAACCTCCTATTACACTTACATGAGTATCCAATACCCAAATATATGAGAACTATGCTGTTATGCTTCCATAACACGCACAAGTGTAATACTAGTCTATTCTGCATTATCGATGTCCAGTCTCGATAATACTACGACTAGGGATATTTAATGATTAATCCTTCGAGGACTGATACTGTCTCATATCATCTCAATACAGGAACTAATTATAAGGACCTCCTATCATTTATACATGTAGGTGATCTAATCACAAATGATAAGAGTGCAATCTCCTTGTCACATAGTTAATTTGTACAACAACACCATGATCTGTACAAACAGTGACGCTATGGGTCATAATTGTCCAACAATCTCCCACTTGGCCTCTAGCCAGTCACTCGAGTGTCATATAACCTAACTATGTACGGTTTGCTCAAACTGCTGAGGAAAGGCTTTCGTAAGCGGATTTGCATGATTATCGTCTGATACGATTTATTCGATCATCACATCGCCACGATGTATGATCCGATCGAATCAGATGAATAGTTGAAGTATATATCTGGATCGTTGATGAGACCATTAATTCTTATCCTATACTGACGCTTAGCTCAGCTGCTAACAGAACTATATCTAATCTAATTAGATTTATTATCGACCCAGATGGCTTCTATTACTGCCTCAGCCGCAACAATAACCCGCATTTGTTGTTTATTCGGTAACATTATCTTGCTAAGAAGATTTCCAGCTCACTGTTCCATTATTCAAACTGTATAGTACTGTTGTTTTTATCGGTTAGGAAACTTGCAGCGGTGATCCCAGTCATTTCAAGTTCTCATTCTCTATAGTTTAAGACATCATCCTTAGTTCTCTAAGATACTAACGGATGTTCTTAATATCAATCCAGTGACTATCACTTGGATTGACCTGCTTGTGCCTCCATATGCTCAAAGCGTATGAGACACTAGGTAACGTATATTTTTCAATGTAGAATTTCTCAGAGAGTGTTAACAACTTTAAATCTATCCCAGTAGATCTTTATTCCTAGAATAAAGTTTATTTCTCCCAAGAATTCTACGGAGAATTTTCATGAAAGCCAAGCTTTCACCGATTGTAATATGGGAATATCATTTCCAAGAAATGACATATCATCATTATTTAGGACATTCACTTTCAGTGCGCTCCCACCACCTAGGGTAAACACTGATCCAGATGTTGATTTCCTAGAATCGACATCTTTCTGAAAATTAGAGTCTGTATATCCCCTTAGGATCATATCCTCACCGAAATACACAAGGATATAATCTCTCGTTCTCTTAAGATACTTGAGATTGGGTTTCACAGCCACCCAATGATCCAATCCTGGGTTCGACTAAAACCTACTAACTACTCCCACTATAAAATAGATGTCCGGTCTCGTGCATAACATAACATAATGAGACTACCAACTGCTGAAGTATATGGGATATGTCTCATTTCCTCAACATCTTGAGGTGTCTTAGGAGACGGTTCCTTGGACAAACGAATTCCATGCCGATAAGGCAGATTCCCTTCCTTAAAATTCTGCATCCCAAATCGCACAAGGATCTGGTCGATATATGATGCTTGAGACATAGCTAACAGTCATTTCTTGCGATCCCGAAGTATCTGAATCCCAAGAACATAACTTGCCTGTTGTAGGACACTAAATCGGCGACGCTGTTCCAGGCTCGCGGCTCGATCCGGAGTACGGAGTAGCCTACGGGGGACTAAATCGGAGAATAATAGAGTCACCACCCAATGTGAACTAGGAAATGATTTAAGGCCACACTCACCCCTCGCAAGGGAAGACCTCAAACCGTTGGGTTTGGAATGGTCTCATACTTATGCCACTTGTAATAAACGGATTCGCGCAATAATATATCCAAGTCTACACAGCATACACATGTAAGAATAACCTACATCTAAATCTGCATACAACTTATATCTAAGTTTGCATAGAACCTATATCTAATTTTGCATACAACCTATATCTAAGTTTGCATAGAACCTATATCTAATTTTGCATGTATAAAAGTAAGTCGGCATAACGACAAGCACATAATTTCATGGACATATTAAATTGACAAATGTGGAAACATAAATAAATAATGATTGTCTAAACATAAATATTAAAGAGAGATAATCAAATTCCTAACGTGAAAGAAATAACTAAATCATGCATGGAAATAACATACTATTTCTAATAAACAATGGATAAACACAAGATTAGATGAAATGAAATATATGCGTTTCTCAAGCGGTACGTGGAATTATATCCCAAGTACAGACCATACTATCGTCCATTCAGATTCAGCTACGGAATTTACGTCTGGGTTTCCATCCGATATACCGCGAGAGATAACACAAAATCATTCATCCAATGGCCATAACATACATAAACCCAACAATACGCTTGCGGAGAAATACTAAAATAATAAAAAAATGAACGAGAAAAAATAAAAGGGTGCCCTCAGGTCTTACCTTTTAAGTCACCTCTTGGAAGTACGTTACTGGTTGTCGAAAATGGTTAATGCCCGCCAACTCCTTCGATTCATGGTTTAATGTTCTCCTATGTTGCTTCACTTTTTGGGTTGCTATTTTCTCTATTTTTGCTTCTATTTCTGGGTCGTTATTTTTGGTTACTGTTCACGGTATTGGGTAATTTTAGGTGACTGTTGTGCGGTTTTTTATTTGTTTAGGGTGCAATTTTTAGTGGTTTTAAAAATGACAGTTTTGATGGATTGTTTTGGGATTTTAGAGGTGTAGTTGTTGAGTTCAATTCAAGTCCCAAGATCAACAAATCATGCACAAAAACCGCATATGAACACATCAAAGGAGGTGCGGAATATACTCACATTGATGGGTTTGATGCTAGGAAGAACACAAGGTGCGTATTCATCCTCCATTGCTCGGCAGTAGCTTTCCTTGACAGTGGGCTGCTCGGTTTGCACTGGTTTGGACTCCACCATTTTCGGCCATGCATGGACTCCATTGAAGCTCCAAGCTTCAAGCTTTCCAAGCTCAAAGAATCACTTCCCTATCACCTATGTATCACTCAAGGTGTGCTAGCACTTGGTTTTGAAACAAAATCAAATCTTGTTTCTCATTACTTCTCGGCAGAACCAGAAAAAAAACGAGAGAGAAAGAGATGAAATCGGCTTCAAGCCGAGAGAGAAAATGGGGGAGATTCATGTGTGAAACCGTGAAAATGATGAGAGAGAGAAGGCAAATGTTTTTACTTATATTTATATTTTATTTCCAAAATAAAATCAAATACAAAAGCCTTTTCATTTACCAAATACAAAAGTCAAAAGGCAAAAAGCTTCATCATTTCAACTTTTACTTTAACTTTAAGTCATATCAAATCACTTTTCACATCACATCTATTCACTTTAATAAAGTGATATATTGTCAAGTCACATCACTCAAAGTGACAATTGATTTGACGATTGACGCGACTAGCGATTTGACGCTTGATGTGACTTGCGTGCCGCGCTCGGATTCGAAATGCGAATGCGCTCGCAATCACTCTCGGGCTCGGGTTCGCTAATTCCAAATTAACGAATTTTCCGTCGCGTCGTAATTAAATGATTACGCCTAGCGAAATCACTATTCACGTCGCTAACGAATTAATTCTAAATTAATTCGTTCGCCCGAATTAAAATCCAATTTTAATTCCGCGTCGAAATCCAATTTCGTATAATATATCGGATATATTATTTTATCGATTAATTCTAAATTAATCGTTCTCTCTCTTTAATTAATATTTTATCCCAGATAAAATATCTCCGTAATTAATCCCAGATTAATTTTCTCTCTCATCGAATTAATCCCAGTTAATTCTATCTCTCTCTTCTAATTAATCCCAGATTAATCAAAGTGCGAGTAATACGTCATCGGTGAATCTTCAGGAACCGACCCATGAGATCTCCGGATATGTTGGCAGTAAATACGGTCGTCGGACTATCCGAACACGTAAGTACCTCGTACTACGTTTATACCGATTTACAAGACAAGGTTGGCTTCTAGCAAAGCGCCATGCCTACCCAATTCTCCAGAAATATTCTTACAGGAATATATAGATCTGTATCAAGCGTAGTATACGTAGTATTGTGCGTATCGGCCCAGTATCGGATAATCACGTGTTAGGGCTGGGGCTGGATAAGTGTCTGCCCCGTCCGAAACACATATCGGATGGTAACATAGTCTCTATAATCGGATATACATGACCTGGTCACAATATCCCGATTGGTTGCGCAACACTCAAGAGCACTAGTACCGTATCCTGCGTGACATCATCTCCAATATGACTGGAGTGATACTTCCGTCTCGACATCACATCCAATACACTACGACTCTCTGATAAACCCAGAAGTGGTGAACACAGAACCGGTCAAAGCCCCCAACCACCAAATCCAAAGTTTATCGATTATCGTAAGTATTAGCGATGCAAGTCTCAGGTAAAGACTATACACACCTACCTTGATTTCGGCCTCCCATAGACACATAGTCATAATACCAATGGGATTCCGAGGGGTCTATCCAGAGCGAAGCTGTTTCCCGTACCATCGGTGAAACACGACCTCCTATCGCACTTGCATAAGTATCCAATACTATATATATGAGAACTATGCCGTTGTGCCCTCACAACGCGCACAAGTGCAATACTAGCCTATTCCGCATTATCGATGTCCAGTCTCGATAATACTACGGCTAGGGATATTTAATGATTAATCCTTCGTGGACTGATACTGTCTCATATCATCTCAATCCAGGAACTAATCATAGGGACCTCTCTTCATTTATATATCTATGGTGATCTAATCACAAATGACGAGAGTGCAATTTCCTTGTTACATAGTTAATTTGCTACAACAACACAATGTTCTGTGCAAATAGTGACGCTATGTGGTCGTCATATTATCCAACAATCTCCCACTTGGCACATAGCCAGTCACTCGAGTGTCTAACACCCGAACTATGTAAGGTTCGCTCAAATTGCTGAGGAAAGGTTTTCGTCAGCGGATTTGTTTGATTATCATTTAACGCGATTTATACGATCATCACATCGCCACGATGTATGATCCGAACGAATCAGATGATATAGAAGTATATATCTGGATCGTTGATGAGACCATTAATTCTTTAGCCTGTGCTGATGCCTAGCTCAGCTGCTAACAGAACAACTATATCTAATCTAATTAGATATGTATCGACCCAAATGACTTCTATTGCTGCCTCAGCTGCTGCAATTAACCCGCATTTGTTGTTTATTCGGTAACAGTATCTTGCTTGGAAGATTTCCAGCTTACTGCACCGTTATTCAAACTGTATAGTACCGTTTGTGACTTTTAGTCGTTTTTATCGGTTATAGGAAACTTGCTATAGTGATCCCAGTCACTTCAAGTTCTCCTTCTCCATAGACTAAGACAGCATCCTTAGTTCTCTAAGAAACTAACGGATGTTCCTAACATCAATCCAGTGACTATCACTCGGATTAGCTGTTTGTGAACATATGCTCAAAGCGTATGATACACCAGGTTTTGTACATTTTTCAATGTACAGTTCCACGGAGAGTATTTCGAAAGCCAAGCTTTCGCCGACATTTATTTTATGGGAATATCATTTCCAAGAAATGACGTATTATCATTATTTTATAGGACAGCCACTGTCAGTGCGCTCCCACTAACCCTCTTATTTACACAAGAATCATTTTCATTTTGAATTAAATCATACACCATTATGATTGCATCAAAATGATAATTCCAAGAACTTATGCTCGCGTCAGCAAGCATTATCCAAATGGATCTACCGTGGCAATAGGTAAAAGGTTGAATCGTAATCAACACAATGTCGATAACGATACCTTTCCGTTAAAAAGCCTAGCTTTATACGTTGGTATATTGCCATCCATGTACGTCTTCCTTGAAGACTTATAGTACCAATAGGCACAATGCCATGTGGTACATCAACTAGTATCCAAACTGGTTGATATACATGGAATCCATTTCGGACTCATGACACTTTGTCATAATAGGGAGTCGATACCTCGTATCACTTCCTTTGTTCTCGTGTATTTGAAGATTAATGGTATAGTTTCATCATTGATGAACTATATATGTTCCATTAAGATTCAGTGCCTAGAACAGTATTACTCCGATTTTCATCGAGTTATACTATCCTCCCACTTACCACTGCATATCGGTATTCCTCTTAGGAAAACCGCATGGTGAGCAACAATCTAATTGTTCTCTAGTGAGGTGTTAAGTACAATACTTATGGTATCCCTAGGATGACCTACAATTGGCACTTATCATATTTGGGTTTTAGTTTGGTATCATCCAAACATATGCCAAGCATACCCAAATAGTCAGGAATGAGAAACTCGGTTTCTTTCCCTTTCATATCTAATATGATATCTGTCAAACAGATTATTATGGAACCTTATTCAAAATAAGTTCTTGCACTGTTTAAAGCTTATCCGTTGAAGGAAATGGTAGCTCAAAGCGACTCGTGATTAACCTTATTATGTCTAACAAAATTCGGTTAATCCTGTTCGGACACACCGTCAAAATGACGTGTTCCGAGAGGAGTCCTCATTGAAAGAATACTATACTCTTTCAAGTATACGAGAAACTTACTGCTTAAGTATTTTCATTACGGTCTTACCGTGATGGTGTAATACTATAACCGATCTGTTTGTCTATTCCGTGTCGAAACTATAAAAGTTTTCGATTTGTGTTCTTCAAAAGAAACACACAACCATTACGTGATGCCACATCCGTATAGGTCACGTAATATTTATATCCACCTCTAGCCTAGCTAGACACGGGCCCACTTTTCACTATAGGGCTAACAGATCGTGGCATTTTCACTTTTACCGAGTAAAGGTGTTTTAAGCACTTTGCTTAATAAACTAGATTCGTAGACTTTATTTGAATAGTCAAATCAGTCCTAGTACCCGCTCTTCAAAAGTGCGGATATACGATTCTTGTTTAGTGGTGTCCCTGACAACCATGCCACAATTAAGTTTCTTAACTGATCAAATCAGTTTGAGCTATTAATTTGTCATGTTATGTATTTGAGATATTATTTATATTCAAAATATAAATTCTGTTATTCACATCTAATGTGTTTATCTCAATATCATCTTTATATAATAAAACACTTTAGTGTTCTAGAATATAAAGGTACACCCGCAGCGGGTTATACGCGATATAGAGATAATGTTTCTAGTCAAACTAGTTACATTATAACAGTTTCTAAATTAAGTACTAACGCGAAGGCAGTTCCTAAATTTAGATATCTACGGTTAAAACAGCGACTATCGTCCCGTTTACTATTCGCAGATGATCTCATCTGAAGTCAGTATCCTGCTTAAAGCAGATTCTGCACAACAGTACATATTTATGTATCACACTAAGTATTTAAAATCCAATTTCAATACTAGTTGTGAACATAATTATGACAAACATATTTGAAGTAAGAGCCTTGCTCGTCTTCAATTCCTTCTTAGGATTTGTCCTATTATCTTCCTAGAAGACCTAATCCATAATTCATATTTTATCAAATATAAATTATTAATTCCAGAATTTTATCAAATAAAATAAATTATTAATTTCCAAGACCATCTTGAAATTATTCCCAATTTGAAATTAAATCATTTAAAATATTTTAATCCAAGATTATATTTTAAATATCCAACTTTTCAATTTTATCTTGATTACAATAGTCCAACTATTTAATCAACGATTAGTGGTACTATTTATTATAATGATTATAATAGTCCAACTATATAATCAAATATAATCCAAATTAATTAACCTCAATTACATTGATTACTATAATCCAATTATAAAATCAACTGTAAACTGAAATTAATTAATTCAAATATATTGATTAATATAATCCAATTATATATAATCAACTATAATACAGTCCAACTGTTTATTAAAACAACAATTTAAATATTAGTCCAACTAACATTTAATAATACGACGAAATAATTTAAATGAGCGCATATGGCGAGTAATTGAACGAGTATTGCAAATTCAATACTTGCCTCCCACTATTTTTCGTCGAGCCTCTAACCCTCTGTGGAGTATCGGGAAACCGTGTTTCCTAGTGGGCTAGGATCCTGTTAAATAACATACAACCTTGACTTTGGCCAACAAGCTGTATGCTACTTACCAGGTAGATCTCACAGATCAATTGGATCCAATCCAATTCCCAGATCCGGTTAGGTGGACATCCAAGTCCTAACATATTGCTTATGCCAATGTATCTAATACATTTTCCTAACCTTATCCTCCGAATCATCTAGGCCTTGGCTTTGGCACAACAAACCTAATGATTCCAGTTAAGCGGGACCCATTGACAAGGAAAGTTTCGTAATCAATGTCTTTGGACAAGAAGTGATCTTGACTTTGGCCAACAAATCACAACTTGGACTAGACACCGATGTGGAACAAAACTCTCATGATTCAAATACATCCAATTGACAAGGTCTTGACTTTGGCCAACAAACCAATGCCAATCAGATCTTGAACAAGAATCATTCAATGGAAGGATAATCGCTTAATATAGATTGAGGGATTTTCGCGTGCAAATTGGCTACCAATTTAATTATCTTTGTTAGGTCTCATCATCATACACCCTTAAACATGCATTCTAAACACATAATAAAGCGTATATGAAATAAAATAATAATGATATGCGGATGGATACTTTACATTGATCCTAGATCAAATCTCTCATTTTCTCTCTCCAAAGCTAGCACTTGTATTTACTTCTACCCGTTACACTACACTTCTAAAGAAACCTCTTTTACATGGAGGGGGATAGGTGAGAAGAGAATACAAAGAAATAGGAGATAAGGCTGGACACGCAGGTCCAATTTAATAAATCAAATTTATTACAATTTCCAAAATCGCCCAACCCGGCTAATATCCATCCGATATACATTATTCAAACATCACAACCATGTATTCATACAAGCATGTTATCAATCAATCAATCAAATTAATTAATCTTGATTATTAGTGATCATCCAATGTTCAAACAAAGATTTGATTTTGTTCGAGTCAAACTCGTATTGCGAATACGTACTCAAAATACGATTTCTCAAATTAAATTAAACTACATAATTAAATCCAATTTAATACGCATTTAATTCTAATTCACTATTTAATTCCAAATTAAATATTACACTATTATTAACGAACCTTCTACGATTTAAATTCTAAATTCAATCGTTATGGGTCTCAAAGCCCAATTAACGTCAAACGTTTATTTAATTAAAGTCCAATGGGCTTTTAATTAATTTCTTAAGGCGTGGACTTTTGGTCAACTCGGGTCAAACCGATAACCAAAGTCCAATCCGGGAGTTACCCCATAAGCCTTTAAATTAATTTTGGCCCATTAGGCCCAATTAAATAATTAAAGTTCATTAAGTCATAATTGGACTTTATGGATGCGGTTTTGGGCTTAATTGGATCCAACCAATTTTGCCTAAACCCAACTTTGTACAACAAAGCCCAAAAGCCCAATTATAACATTCAAGGCCCAATTTCCAAAAACAAGCCTAATTAATTAACTTATAAAATTCCAAATTTCATAATTAATTAACCTAAGTGTAATACACAATCAATTACCCAATTAACATTTCTAAAACATCAATTAGCCTAATTAATCATGCATTTTACAACCAAATAATGTCCAACACAATTCAATTAAAATCAAACCCAATTAACATGCTATCAAGTCTCGGCAATTAGGGGTTTTTCAATTCGATTCGGTTTCAATCCAATTGAGTCCACAATCTTAATTTCCCAAATCAATTCAATTCATCCAATGAATTAAAACAAAAAATCACAAAGAATTTCATGTTCCATAGAATTCGGCCAAGCCACTTTAAAAGGGAAAAAATGTTCTAAATCAAAATTCAATCCAATTGAACTTCAAAACAACATTCACCAATTGTTTTAAGTCATCCAATGATCAAACAAAACAAAATTACCAAGACATTAGGTTCTTCAATTTTCGGCCAAGCCTCCAATTTGGGGAAAATTGAATCCAATCCAATTTCATGAAATTGACCACACACAATCTCAATTAAACATGTTCTAAGCATGCTTAAACATCCAATTCAATTAAAACATGCTCAAACACATTTTACCCAATTTCAAGTTTCATGTTCAACCTAAAGAATTGGGGAAAATTGATCTAATCCAATTTTCTTGAAATTGATCATGCACAACTTCAATTCAACCTTATTCAAGCATACTTCATCAAACAATTCAACCAAATCATGCCTAAATAGAGTTTACCCAAATTAAAGTTTTGACAAAAATAAGCAATTGGGGAAAATCAATCCAATCAATTTTTTTATCAAATTGATTACATATAACTCAAATTCAATCATATATAATCATTCTCAAACAATCAATTTGACAGAATCAAGCTAAAATCAAAAAGCCCCAAATTTGCTCAAGAACCCTAATTCGGTTTTCATGCATCAAAAGCTCTAGATACCATTGTTGAGTTCAATTCAAGTCCCAAGATCAACAAATCATGCACAAAAACCGCATATGAACACATCAAAGGAAGTGCAGAATATACTCACATTGATGGGTTTGATGCTAGGAAGAACACAAGGTGCGTATTCATCCTCCATTGAGCTCGCAGTCAGTAGCTTTCCTTGACAGTGGGCTGCTCGATTTGCACTGGTTTGGACTCCACCATTTTCGGCCATGCAAGGACTCCATTGAAGCTCCAAGCTTCAAGCTTTCCAAGCTCAAAGAATCACTTCCCTATCACCTATGTATCACTCAAGGTGTGCTAGCACTTGGTTTTGAAACAAAATCAAATCTTGTTTCTCATTACTCTCGGAAGAACCAAAAAAAAGAGAGGAAAGAGAAATCCGCTTCAAAGCCGTGAAGAGGAGAGAGAAAATGGAGGGAGATCATTTCATGTGAACCGTGAAAATGAGGAGAGAGAGAAGGCAAATGTTTTTACTTATATTTATATTTTTATCCAAAATAAAAATCAAATACAAAAGCCTTTTCATTTACCAATACAAAAGTCAAAAGGCAAAAAGCTTTCTCATTTCAACTTTTACTTTTAACTTTAAGTCATATCAAATCACTTTTCACATCACATCTATTCACTTTAATAAAGTGACATATTGTCAAGTCACATCACTCAAAGTGACAATTGATTTGACGATTGACGCGACTAGCGATTTGACGCTTGATGTGACTTGCGTGCCGCACTCGGATTCGAAATGCGAATGCGCTCGCAATCACTCTCGGGCTCGGGTTCGCTAATTCCAAATTAACGAATTTTCCGTCGCGTCGTAATTAAATGATTACGCCTAGCGAAATCACTATTCACGTCGCTAACGAATTAATTCTAAATTAATTCGTTCGCCCGAATTAAAATCCAATTTTAATTCCGCGTCGAAATCCAATTTCGTATAATATATCGGATATATTATTTTATCGATTAATTCTAAATTAATCGTTCTCTCTCTTTAATTAATATTTTATCCCAGATAAAATATCTCCGTAATTAATCCCAGATTAATTTTCTCTCTCATCGAATTAATCCCAGATTAATTCTATCTCTCTCTTCTAATTAATCCCAGATTAATCAAAGTGCGAGTAATACGTCATCGGTGAATCTTCAGGAACCGACCCATGAGATCTCCGGATATGTTGGCAGTAAATACGATCGTCGGACTATCCGAACACGTAAGTACCTCGTACTACGTTTATACCGATTTACAAGACAAGGTTGGCTTCTAGCAAAGCGCCATGCCTACCCAATTCTCCAGAAATATTCTTACAGGAATATATAGATCTGTATCAAGCGTAGTATACGTAGTATTGTGCGTATCGGCCCAGTATCGGATAATCACGTGTTAGGGCTGGGGCTGGATAAGTGTCTGCCCCGTCCGAAACACATATCGGATGTCTGGTAACATAGTCTCTATAATCGGATATACATGACCTGGTCACAATATCCCGATTGGTTGCGCAACACTCAAGAGCACTAGTACCGTATCCTGCGTGACATCATCTCCAATATGACTGGAGTGATACTTCCGTCTCGACATCACATCCAATACACTACGACTCTCTGATAAACCCAGAAGTGGTGAACACAGAACCGGTCAAAGCCCCCAACCACAAAACCAAAGTTTATCGATTATCGTAAGTATTAGCGATGCAAGTCTCAGGTTAAGACTATACACACCTACCTTGATTTCGGCCTCCCATAGACACATAGTCATAATACCAATGGGATTCCGAGGGGTCTATCCAGAGCGAAGCTGTTTCCCGTACCATCGGTGAAACACGACCTCCTATCGCACTTGCATAAGTATCCAATACTTATATATATGAGAACTATGCCGTTGTGCCCTCACAACGCGCACAAGTGCAATACTAGCCTATTCCGCATTATCGATGTCAGTCTCGATAATACTACGACTAGGGATATTTAATGATTAATCCTTCGTGGACTGATACTGTCTCATATCATCTCAATCCAGGAACTAATCATAGGGACCTCTCTTCATTTATATATCTATGGTGATCTAATCACAAATGACGAGAGTGCAATTTCCTTGTTACATAGTTAATTTGCTACAACAACACAATGTTCTGTGCAAATAGTGACGCTATGGGTCATATTATCCAACAGTAGTTTTGTGGACTGTTCTACGGTGAATTGAGCTGCAGTTTGGTAGACTGTCCTGCGGTGAATGGAGGTTGTTTGAGGATATGATTCTGTGATAATTTGAGGGATTTCAGGGCTGCTGTTTTATGGTAAAAGGAGGGCAGTTTTGGGTGCAGTTTTGCAGTGATAGGAGGGCAGTTTTCTGGACAGTTTTTGTGGTGAATGGAGGGCAGTTTTCTGGATAGTTTTTACAGTTGTAGTTCACGGCAATGAAGAAGGATTTTAGGGCTTGCTGGTTCGCGACAATAGAGGGGGATTTTTGGGCTGGTAGTTCACAGTAATAGAGGGGGATTTTTGGGCTTCTAGTTCACGGAAAATGAGGGGTATCTTTGTCTCTTAGGCGTGAATGTGCTATGGGGAGAATGGTTTGGTTTATGCTCATTTTTATAAGAAAGGTTTAGGGTTTTCCTTGTACGGGAAGGGAATAAATCATGCAATTATGGGGGCATATGTTCATTTATTGCGTTACAAGGAAATGATGTCTTCAATTATGAAGGTGGGTTGTTTTAGTTTTGGAAATAGATTTATGAGATTTGATTTAATTTTTTTAATTTAGGCATGTGATTTGATTTGATTTATTTAATTTGGGAAGATGATTTGTTTGGATTTCAACATGTGTTTAATGTGTTTGAATATTTTTGGAGGGGATTTAGTGGGCTTGGGCCTGTGGAGCTTGGTTAGTGGCTTGGGCGTGTGAGCTTGGATGTGGATTGGGCATGTGGGCTTGGATGTGTGGCTTGGTGTGGGTTGCGCGGTTTTTAGGCCGAGGATAAATTTTAAAATAGAGGTCCAACAAGCAAACCCGAGGCTAAGCAAATGAATTGAGTCCAACAAGGTATTGATTTCTAAATTTTCCCTTCCGATGTCGGTTTCCCAGTGACTTCCGTAACTTATTGGGTAGTGCCTCCATATGAGGCTCTTCATTGGGACTTATATATAAAAATACAGTGTCTACAGTCGCCCCCACATTGATGGGACATGTACAGTGTGTGACAGTGACAATCCTATCAAATTTATGTAATGCATTTTTACTTACCTGGCTTGCCAGCTGCAGCCTGACTTGCCTATTTCTTCGAACGGAGTTGATCTGGTGGTGAGGTGCTACAACCTATGAGGTTCATCCTGTAAGATGCTGCAATCTCTAAGAATCGCTACCGAACTGAGCTGATATAGTGGTCCATTCCCGAACTGTTACTGTGAGGTGGTCCATTCCCGAATCGTTACTATAAGGTGTTCCATTCTCGAACCGTTACTGTGAGGTGTTCCATTCCCGAACTGTTACTATGAGGTGGTCCATTCCTGAACCGTTACTATGAGGCGGTCCATTCCAAAAAACCATTACTGTGAGGCGGTCCATTCCCAAACTGTTACTGTGAGGTGGTTCATTCCCGAATCGTTACTGTGAGGTAGTCCATTCCCGAACCGTTACTGGGAGGTTGTCCATTCCCGAACCGTTATTAGGAGGTGGTCCATTCCCGAACCGTTACAGTGAGGTGGTCCATTCCGGAACCGTTACTGTGAGGTGGTCAATTCCCAAACCGTAACTGTGAGGTAGTCCATTCCCGAACCGTTACTGTGAGGTGATCCATTACCGAACCGTTACTGTATGACAAAAGGGGTAGACGGGTCACCCCTAGACTCGATTTATCTTTCTGCTCTTTTCTGCTTTCATTAGAGTAGATCTCATTATTTGTCGTTGCATACCAACATACTATCCTGCCTTTTACGAGATAATCCCGATGGTTACACATATTTTCGTCCTGAAAGGATGCCTAGTGTCAAAATCAGAGAACCTTCAAAGTTCTTGATACAACTCAAATGCAACCGTCAGAATAAATGAAATGAACTAGACACCAAGTGTATGTGTGCCAAGGTTCTTTCACAGCTTGATCCTTATGTAAGCCAACTTGATAATTTTTTCTCGAAGAATGGGACCAGTGGGTCTAACCAACTTAGAAGTCTTGGTCATTCTCTGCAATTACTTCCTTGTACTCAATGTGATATGATTTTCTTTTCATTTTCTTTCGTCTCTTTTTCGTCATGGTTAGCTTCACGCTTATCGGTTATAGGTGGTTTATTTTTCCTCTTCAAAGACTTTACTTTATTTCCAACCATATCACATATCGTAAGACAAGTAAATCAGGATGGACATCTAAGCAAACAGTCATTTACCGACCCGCCATCTCTTCAACTAGTCATCTCACCGACTACTCAGGCTTCTACTGCTAAAATCCTGTAATTAAGTGTCCGTGAGTCAGTCGAGATGAACCACTCAGAACATCGGATGAGAGCACATCTCGCACTAATCAATTCTAAAGTTTCACCCTACATCAAATAATTTCATCACCAGACATATGCCTAACTATCAAGGACTTATTTCTCTCTCTCTTTTATTTTCACTCCACTGGGATTCTTCCTTTCAACTTGTGATAGTACGGGCTTCACCCCATGGGATTCATTCCCGAAGACCGTTGGTGATGTGGGCCTCAACCCTGGGTTTCATTCCAATGGAGAAGGATTTTAGGGTTTGGTGGTTCGCGGCAATAGAGAGGGATTTTTGGGCTGGTAGTTCACGGCAATAGAGGGGGATTTTTGGGCTGCTATTTCACGAAAAATGAGGGGATAATTGTCTTTGTCTCTTAGGCTTGAATGTGCTATAGGGAGAATGGTTTGGTTTATGCTCCTTTTTATAAGAAAGGTTTAGGGTATTCCGTGTACGGGAAGGGAATAAATCATGCAATTATGGGGGGGATATGTTCATTTATTGCGTTTCAAGGAAATGATCTCTTCAATTAGGAAGGTGATTTGTTTTAGTTTAAGAAAGGGATTTATGAGATTTGATTTGATTTTTTTAATTTAGGCATGTGATTTAATTTTATTTATTTAATTTGGGAAGGTGATTTATTTGGATTTCAACATGTGTTTAATGTGTTTGAATATTTTTACTTACCTGGCTTGCCAGCTGCTGCCTGACTTGCATATTGCTTCGAACTGAGTTGATATGGTGGTGAGGTGCTACGACCTCTAACGTTCATCCCTGTAAGATGCTGCGATCTCTAAGAATCACTACCAAACTGAGCTGATATGGTGGTCCATTCCCGAACCGTTACTGTGAGGTGTTCCATTCCTGAACCGTTACTGTGAGGTGTTCCATTCCTGAACCGTTACTGTGAGGTTGTTTATTCCCTAACCGTTACTATGAGGTGGTCAATTCCCGAACCGTTACTGTGAGGCGGTCCATTCTCGAACTGTTACCGTTACTGTGAGGTGGTCCATTCCCGAACCGTTACTGTGAGGTGGTCCATTCCTGAACCGTTACTGTGAGGTGGTCCATTCCCGAACCGTTACTGTGAGGTGGTCCATTCCCGAACTGTTACTGTGAGGTGGTCCATTCCCGAACCGTTATAGTGAGGTGTTCCATTCCCGAACCGTTACAGTGAGGTTGTCCATTCCCAAACCATTACAGTGAGGTGGTCCATTCCCGAACCGTAACTGTGAGGTGGTCCATTCCTGAACCATTACTATGAGGTGGTTCATTCCCGAACCGTTACTGCATAACAAAAGGGGTAGACGGGTCGCCCCTAGACTCGGTTTATTTTTCTGCTCTTTGCTGCTTTCGTTAGAGTAGATCTCATGGTTTATCGTTGCATACCAACATACTATACTGCCTTTTACGAGATAATCCCGATGGTTACACATATTTTCATCCTCAAAGGATGCCTAGTGTCGAAACCAGAAAACCTTCAAAGTACTTGATACAACTCAAATATGTCCGTCTGAATAAATGATCTGAACTAGACTCCAAGTGTGTGTGTGCCAAGGTGCTTTCACAACTTGATCCTTAAGTAAGCCAACTTGATCTCGAAGAATGGGATCAGTGGGTATAACCAACCTAGAAGTCTTGGTCACGCTCTGTAATTACTTCATTGTACTCAATGTGATATGATTTTCTTTTCCTTTTCTTTCGTTTCTTTTTCGTCTTCTTTTTTTTTTCACACACCTACCTTTTAAGGTAGCATTTCTCCTCATAGTGGTCCTAATACTCGCCCATGGGTAGCTTCACGCTTATCGGTTATAGTTGGTTTATTTTTCCTCTTCAGAGACTTTACTTTGTTTCCAACCATATCACATATCGTAACACAAGTAAATCAGGATGGACATCGAAGCAAATGGACATTCACCGACCCGCCATCTCTTCAACTAGTCATCTCCCCGACTACTCAGGCTTTTACTGCTAAGATCCTATAATTAAGTGTCTGTGAGTCAGCCGTGATCAACCACTCAGAACACCGGATGAGAGCACATCTCGCACTTATCGTTTCTAAGGTTTCATCCTACAGCAATCAATTTCATCACTGGACATATGCCTAACCATCAAAGACTTCTCTCTCTCTCTCATTTTTTTCACTCCACTAGGATTCTTTCTTTCAACTGTTGATAGTGCGGGCTTCGCCCCATGGGATTCATTCCCGAAGACCGTTGGTGATGTGGGCCTCAACCCTGGGTTTCATTCCTGAAACTAATACTGATGTGGGAATTAACCCTGGGATTTATTCCTGAAACTGATACTGATATGGGCCTCAACCTTGGGATTCATTCCCGAAAGTGAAAATGCTATGTTGCTGCTTCTGGTTGGCTTACATTTGCCACTTTCTCCTTCTCTTTTTGAAACCTGTGAATATAAAATAGAACAAAATACAAAAAGAATGCAAGTACTTTACGTGTATGCATGCATGTATGGATGAATTTCCTATTCCGTTAGGTTAGGTCTTCCGCCAGTTCTCCTGGTGATCGCTCGGTCTTCTCTTCCTCAGGTGAAATATTACTTCAATTTGTCCATGTAGATTGGCTCGGTGAACTCGTTCCCTTCTAAATCTGATAGTCTCACTGCCCCGTTTCCCATCACTTTCTTGACTATATAGGGTCCATCCCAGTTGGTTCTGAACTTTCCTCTCGGGTCTGTCTTCGACAACTTTGACTACTTAAGTACCGGATCACCCTTTTTAATCTTAGTATGCTGCACCTCTTGTTGAATGCTCAGGCCAACCTCTTCTGATATAGCTGCATATGATGTAGGGACTTCATTCTCTTTTCATCTAGTAATGCTAACAGTACAAATCTCTGCGAGGCCCATTCTTGCTAAGGTAACTCTGCTTCTACTAATACCCACATGGACTGTATCTCAACTTCCACTGGTAATCATGTTTCCATCTTGTAGACCAATGAGTAATGCGTGTAGGAAACGCTTTCCTCGCGCAGCGGAAGCGATTAGGCACTCGGATCGTCCTTGAAATTTTTTTCTGCTTTGCCATTCCTTTGGCCAAATGTAACCAGTGGGTATACTGAAATTTTGCTTCTATTTCGGACAAGATTTCAGCCTCGGAATGCCCCCAAAATAGTCCCCCGAACTGCAGTGAATTAATGGACTATTTTGCACCCGTTACACAACCGAACTACACACAAATCAGTCCATTATTTGCGTGAACTGCAAGAATGTTTAAGGTCTGATTTTTCACTACAAAAGCCAATCTCAAATCAGCCCTAAAAACCACAAAAGTGTTTCCCAAAAACCCGAATTAAAACTAAACAAATCGAGTCCCAAAACAAGCACCCAAGTTGCGGCAATGAGGTGAAATAATACCTCACTTCCGTGACCTTTAAGAATGGAGGAAGTGGATGATTTATTCGTCACCACAAAGTCTTCTGTGCTATGTCTCGTTACCAACGGAGAGTAGTGTGGGATACACTCACAAAACAAACCCCTAAACGATTTAGAGATTCAATCACACTCTTGATTTTATTTTTCTTCTTCTTATTCTTCAATGGTGTTTCTCAACTTTTGAGAGAATAAAGAAAATGAAGAAGATGCCTAGGGTTGCTAGAATGAGAGAGAGAGCTAAAGAAAAATCATATTTTTCTTTTTATACCTAGGATTTATTGTTTCCAAAAACAAACAAATCCTTAGCCTCTCCCCTCTCAATTTTTCGGCCATGACAAGGAAATATTTAATTTTGTAATAAAAAATTTTCAATTACCATTATTGAAAAGATGTTACAAAATTAAATATGCAATTAACTAATTTTAAAGTTATAACTTCCAAATTAATGCCAAAGATTATGTGTTTCCAAAAATAAACAAATCATTTCCCCTCTCCTTATCAAAAAATCGGCCATGGCATATATTCTTTCATTAATTTTGTAACAATTATATTAGCTTTCCATAAAGCCAAAGATGTTACAAAATCAAAAAGGTTTAATGCCATTATGGATTTGTAACTTCCAAAATATATCAAGTGTTTCCAAAACCTTTTAATTTGGAAATTACAACTTTAGCCTTCATTAAATTATATCATATATAATTTAATTATTAACAATAAATAATTATCATATAATCATTATATTAATCATATATTAACTTTTAATATATAGTTCCAAGTGTGACTTAATTAATTTTATCAATCATATTAATAATATTATTCTTTTGTAAGTATATAATTGGACTATCCAATTATACTAAATCCGCTCTAGTGAATCGAGCTAGTACAGGGACCAAATAGACCTACGGTTATGAGCTCCAATAATCTCGAAATATTAATTAAGCTCTTAATTAAATATTTCGAAATATTAACTCCTGGTTATTCCACTAAAAAATCGAAGTTGCACTCTCGTTGCCGTAGATGAAATATTAAGTCGAACCAAGTCGGTGTCCACCGATATAGTCATTACATATGAATTGACCCTTCACGAGTATCTCGTAATTAGAGCCGGGTCATAATGTCCATTATACCCCTCTAATCATCTTTACCTTAAGTACCATTGATTCTCTAATGAACGATTTATTCATAACTATTATGAATATTAATCTTTCTATTCGTAATAGAAATACTTGAGCGCTCAAATCATTTAAGTACCGAATCAACCCTTAAGAAAGATACTCATCTACTTCTCGCAAGAAGGAGTGAACTCCATGTCTATGTAAAACGTTCCCAGCTACAAAACAAACTATGCCCCCAAAATACGTAGATATTGGTCGGGATTGCTACATCAACCTCACCTTTGTAAATCAAAGGACACAGCCTGCCATGCAAGAGTTCATAGTACACTTAGGATTAAGATCAATCCATATATGACCATCAAGTAGATTGAAATGACTTTCTTTACTTAACGGATATTATAAGAATGTCATTTCTATCTGGGTCCAGTCCTATATGATCGCATCATACAAGGTGCCTCCATTCTCATGTCTCTACATGGACGATCCGGATCAAGATCGCCATACAAATATAGAATGGACCGTAACTATAGATAAACCACAAATAAAGTACTCGCTTTGTTTGCTCTCTATGGACTAATTAAGATTATTTGCTTCAGACTTAAATCCTCTTGTGTATGACACTTATACACTAAGTCTGAAGGTACATAAGTAATCTAGGGTATTTAAAATGATATATAATATGCGAAAAGTAAACAAACAATTTGATAAATGAATAATGCATCGTTTAATTTCAAAAAACACATAAAACCGTTTATATCACATGTAGCTCTAGGGCATACATTCCACCAATCTCCCACTTGCACTAGAGCAAATGGGACATGTCACGTAATCCTATACCATCTAGGTGACCTTAAAAAACTTTAGCCGATAAGGTCTTTGTAAACGGATCAGCAATGTTCTATGCGGATGCAATCTTTGTGATGGTAACGTCTTCTCTCTGCAATCTCTCCCGGATGAGATGATATTTCCTATCTATATCCTTTCCCCTCTTGTGGATGCTTGGTTCCTTGGAGTTTGCCACCGTACCACTGTTATCACAATAGAGTGTGAGTGGTCTATCTATATCTGGAACAACTTCCAGATCTCCCAAGAATTTACGGAGCCAGACTGCTTCCTTAGCCGCTTCACAAGCTGCTACATATTCAGCCTCCATGGTGGAGTCAACAATACAAGATTGTTTTATGCTCCGCCATACAATAGCCCCACCACCTACGGTGAACACTGATGCAGGTGTAGATTTCTTTCAATCGACATCTGTCTGAAAATCAGAGTCTGTGTATCCCTTTAGGATCATATCCTCACCAGAATACACAAGCATATAATCTCTCGTTCTCTTAAGATACTTGAGAATGTGTTTCACAGCCACCCAGTGATCCAATCCTGGGTTGGACTAAAACCTACTAACTACTCCCACTGCAAAACAAATGACCGGTCTCGTGCATAACATGGCATACATGAGACTACCAACTGTTGAGGCATATGTGATATGTCTCATTTCCTCAACATCTTGAGGTGTCTTAGGAGACTTTTCCTTTGACAAATGAATTCCATACCGATAAGGCAGATTACCTTTCTTGGAATTCTGCATCCCAAATCGCACAAGGATCTTGTCGATATAGGACGCTTGAGACATAGCTAACAGTCGTTTCTTACGATCCCGAAGTATTTGGATCCCAAGAACATAACTGGCCTCTCCCAAATCTTTCATTTGAAATTGGTCTGCTAGCCAGGTTTTCATGTCTGATAATATCCTTACATCATTCCCAATAAGTAAAATATCATCAACGTATAAAACAAGAAAAACCACATTCCCTTCAATGACGCGCTTGTATACACAAGGCTCATCAACATTCTGCTATAAATCATAAGACTTGATTGTTATATCAAATCTTATATTCCAAGATCGAGATGCCTGCTTGAGTCCATAAATAGATCTTTGCAGTTTGCAAACCTTTTTTTCTTGACCTTGGGCGATGAACCCTTCTGGTTGTATCATATAGATACTTTCATCAAGATTGCCATTCAAGAATGCAGTCTTGACATCCATTTGCCAAATTTTATAGTCATAATATGTGGCAATGGATAGAAGAGTGTAGATGGATTTAAACATAGCTAATGTCGAGAAAGTTTCCTCATAGTCAACTCCCTCTTTCTGGGTATAACCCTTGGCCACTAGTCTAGCCTTGAAGGTCTGTACCTTCCCATTTGATCCCCTCTTCCTCTTATAGATCCACTTGCAACCTATGGGTTTCACCCCATCAGGTTGGTCTACAAGTTCCCAGACCGAGTTGGAGTACATGGACTCCATCTCTAGGTTCATGGCTTTGAGCCATTCCTCTTTGTCAGAATCATCCATTGCACTACTCTAGGTCAATGGATCATTTATGCCATCACTGGATGCGACAACTTGTGCCTCTCCAACCCCTAGGAAGTGATCAGGTTATCATACAACCCTCCAATTACGTCTAGGTGGTAGATCATTCTAACTAGGTAGCATCTGACTATCAGATGTTGAAGGTGCTATGTATTTGTCAACTTTCGTTTACGATGGCGTGCTGGTCGAACCAGTAAGTAACTCCTCGAGTAATACCTTACTACGAGGCTTGAAATCCCTCATATAGTCCTCCTCTAGAAACGTAGCATTTGTCGATACAAACACTTTGTTATCATCAGGACTGTAGAAGAATCCACCTCTAGTCTCCTTAGAATAGCCTACAAATAGACACACTTGAGAACGTGGTTCCAACTTTGTAGTCTTATTCTTCAGCACATGTGCTGGACACCCCCATATGCAAAAATGTCATAAACTAGTTTTATGACCATTCTACAACTCTAAAGGAGTTTTAGGAACAGACTTAGATGGAACTACATTAAGGATATGTATTGTAATTTGCAGTGCATATCCCCAGAATGAACTAGGTAATGAGCTATAAGTAAACATAGATATCATTATGTCTAGTAGGGTTCGATTTCTCCTTTTCTGCAACACCATTTTGCTGTGGTGTTCGAGGTGCTGTGAGCTGGGATACTATCCCATGTTCAACTAAGAATTCCTCGAAGTCTCTGTCGAGGTATTCCCATCCACGATCTGATCGTAGAGTTTTGATTGTCTTACCTAATTGGTTCTCAACCTCAGCACGATACTCCTTGAACTTTTCAAAGGTATCTGATTTGTGATGAATTAGGTAGACATACCCATATCTTAAATAATCGTAAATGAATATGACGAAGTATTCATAACCACCTCGGGCTTTTACATTCATCGGTCCGTAAACGTCCGAATGTATTAGCTCAAGTGGTTGATTGGCTCTCATACCTTTTCCAGTAAAAGGTCTTTTGGTCATTTTACATTCTAAACAAGATTCACAAACTGGTAGAGTCCCGAACTTTAACTGGTTTAAGGCTCCGTTATTTACCAATCTATTTATCCGGTCAAGGTTGATGTGACCAAGTCTAAGAAGCCATAGATATGTGTCATCATGAGAAATCTTTGGCCGTTTAGTTTTAGGTTTCTCAACCTTAAACATTTCAGCGTTGAGAAGTGACCTATGTGTTAATGGTCTAAACACATACAAGTTATTTTCTGAGTTTCCTGTGCATATAGTTAATCCATTTCTACCAATAATAACCAAATTGCTATTAAAAGAAACAGAATAACCATCATCCAAAAGTTTAGAACAGAAATCAAATTCCTGTGAAAACCAGGAATGAATAACACATTTCTCAAATTTAAATAACTATTATTAATATAATTTAAACTGGAAACTCCCACTGCTCTTGCTGAAGCGGCATCCCCTGTCCCAACCCTCATGATGTAGTCACCTTCAGCAAGGTCCCTCCATGAATCAAGTAGCTGTAAAGAAGAACAAACATGGTTAGTGGCTCCAGAATCAACAATCCAAGCGGATTTGTCATCCTCCACTAATAGAGATTCAATAACGAGTAAATCATATTTACCTGTTTCCCTTTTCTCCTTCAGCTCAGCAAGGTATTTAGGACAGTTCCTTTTCCAATGCCCATTCTTGTCGCAGTGGAAACGTTTTCCTTTGGGCTTGGTATCCTTGGAGCCTTTCTTGTTCTTCTTCTTCATGGGCTTTCCCTTAGCCTTCCTAGCGCTTTTCTTCTTCTTCTTTGCAGATTTAGAAGACTCGACAACATTTGCCTCTGCACTGGACTTACGAGGATCCACAAGCATGGACTCGTAATGGGTGAGCTCATTAAGCAGTTGGGTCAAAGTAAAAGACAACATGTTCATAACATAGTTGCTTTTAAACTGCAGGAAACTCTTCGGAAGAGTTTCCATAATCATGGTCACCTGGCTACGGTCGTCACTATGAACTCCATGGCTTTCAGCAGTGTTGAGATAAATCATCATCCTCAAGAGGTATCTCGGACTGATGTCCCATCCTTCATCCTAGCAGTCATCGCTGAGAGAATGGCCCCATGACGTTGACGCTCCGAAGGCTACCCAAACATGCCCTGCAATGACTCCATCAATTGAGATGCTAGAGCCATAGGTTCATGCTTTGCAACAAGAACATCAGACATCCCTACTAGCAAGTAGCAGTGGGCTTTCTCATTTGCTGCGACCCATTTCTGGTAGGTATCGCGCACAGCTTGGCCAATATTTCTGGTCGGTTCGGGAGGACGTTCCTCTATCAGGACAAACTTTAGGTCTTCACAGACCAGGATAGCGTTCATGTTACTTTTCCACTTAACATAGTATTCTCCCGTTAATTTATCATTTGAGAGTATGGAAATAATTGGAGAAACCATGGCGGAAAAATAAAATAAACATGCATTTAACATTCATTCATCGCATATTAAAATCATCAAAGAATTTTGGCATAAAATTAAACATGATGCATGAACCATGAATAATGAATAAGAATCCTAAGAGAATTACTATGCCTCGGAAACCTATCATCCCATAAATAAGTGACGCCGTAGGGTAGGTCAAGTACTCGCATGATAGATCGAGACAATCTCAATCAATTTAATATATGCGGGAATAACTCTTATTCATATATTAAACATTTACCATTTTATTTGATCAATGAATTTTATTAACAGTGAATTATTCCTTTGTGAGTGCAACCAGCCGTTTCGGGATTCTTGGACTTAACGAGTGAAGTGCCTCCGTAGGGTAGGCCAGTTCACAAGATACATCTAGAATCCCTATCCTCTTGGAACCCAAACCTGATATTGACCCAAAATGGACACCATCCGTAGGGGGACGAAAACAAAGCCGTCTCGAGGCACCTTTTGAATCTCACATTTTTGGACTAACAACGGAGATCACAGGATATATTGTCGTATATATCTCTCCCACTCACTATTTTAAATATTAAGGTTTCTATCTAAAATATCTTATATTTTATTTTAAACTAGTGTGGATAAACTTATGGCGGCTAAATCATAATTATTATTTACACTAGTTTGTCATAAGTGAGCTAATAAATTTTATACTATTAAAATTGTGTCATTAATAATTCATTAGTCTCTACCAACAGAAATACTCCATTAAACTAATTTAATTAAGTGGTATAAGTGAGCTATTACATTTTAACTTTTAAAATACTAGACACTTAAAAGTTTAAAATTCATCGAATTCTAAATGGTCAAAATTTTAATTAAATATTTTAATAAATCTTGGTGCGTCAGAAAATCCAATGGTACGTGGAATTATATCTCGAGTGCAGACCACGTTTCCGTCTATTCGGAACAATAGAATTTATTATGCACCAATTAAGCCTAATATATAAGAATTCAAATTCTAAACCATTAATCCAACTAATCTAATTAATTTATTTACATGCATATCATATTCTAATTTAAACATTTTAAATTACATAAAATCATAATTTTATGTCTATAATGATAATGCATCTATAACATGTTATTGCATGAAAAATACAAGAGTGGGCACCCTAAGCTATATGACATGTTATTCAAACAATTCGAAAAAAACTTAAATACAACATAAAAATATTTTGCATTGACCGGGCTCTTATTTTTCCTATACTAATCTAATTAGTACATAAGATTCACCAAGGCATCCATTGGTCTTCAAATCCTATTCCAAAGTGGTGTTGGCTCCTTTTACGTCTTCGGTGCTCTATATTACAAAATTGAAATTTTACATTGAAAAATAAAATGACAACAAATGTAAAGAATGACCTTATGACCTTATAACCCAAAAACAAAACCAACTACAAAAATAAGAGTCGGAAAAATTTACGACCAATGTAAAATCCATTCATCACATGAAATAAAAAAAACATTCATCATATGAATATCACAATGTGCCCACTCATCTAAACATGCATATCATATTTATAACTCATATAAATATATTAAAAATAAAAACTTTAAATGAAAAAGTGAAGGGTTAAGAACACTTTTCAACCTGGCTCTTGATGCCAATTGTAGGAAACGCTTTCCTCGCGCAGCTGAAGCGATTAGGCACTCGGATCGTCCTTGAAAATTCTTTCTGCTTTGCCCTTCCTTTGGCCGAATGTAACCAGTGAGTATACTGAAATTTTGCTTCTGTTTCGGACAAGATGTCAACCCCGGAATACCCCCGAAATAGTCACCATACAGCCTCTTGAACTGCAGTGAATTAATGGACTGTTTTGCACACGTTAAACAACCGTACTGCACACAAATCAGTCCACTATTTTCGTGAACTGCTAGAGTATTTAAGGTCTGATTTTTCACTCCAAAAACCAATCTCAACTCAGCCCCAAAAACCACAAAAGTGTTTCCCAAAATCCCGAATTAAAACTAAATAAATCGAGTCCCAAAACAAGCACCCAAGGTGCGGCAATGAGGTGAAATAATACCTCACTGCCGTGACCTTTAAGAATGGAGGAAGAGGATGATTTGTTCGTCACCACAAAGTCTTCCGTGCTATGTCTCGTTACCAACGGATAGTAGTGTGGGCTACACTCATAAAACAAACCCGTAAACGATTTAGAGATTCAATCACACTCTTGATTTTATTTTTCTTCTTCTTGTTCTTCAATGGTGTTTCTCAACTTTTGAGAGAAGAAAGACGAGAAAGAAGATGCCTAGGGTTGCTAGAATAAGAGAGAGAGCTAAAGAAAAATCATATTTTTCTTTTTATACTTAGGGTTTATTGTTTCCAAAAACAAACAAATCCTTAGCCTCCACTCTCTTTATTTTTCGGCCATGACAAGGAAATATTTATTTTTGTAATAACAAATTTTCAATTACCATTATTGAAAAGATGTTACAATTTTAAAGTCATAACTTCCAAATTAATGCCAAGGATTATTTGTTTCCAAAAACAAACAAATCCTTCCCCTTTCCTTTCAAAAAATCAGCCATGGCATATATTCTTTCATTAATTATGTAACAATTATATTAGCTTTCCATAAAGCCAAATATGTTACAAAATCAAAAAGGTTTAATGTCATTATGGATTTGTAACTTCCAGAATTTTCAGTGTGTCTAAAACCTTTTAATTTGGAAATTGTAACTTTAGCCTTCATTAAATTATATCTTATATAATTTAATTATTAACAATAAATAATTATCATATAATCATTATATTAATCATATATTAACTTTTTAATATATAGTTCCAAGTGTGAGTTAATTAATATATCAATCATATTAATAATATTATTCTTTTGTAAGTATATAATTGGACTATCCAATTATACTAAATCCGCTATAGTGAATCGAGCTAGTACGGGGACCAAATGGACCTACGGTTCCGAGCTCCAATAATCTCGAAATATTAATTAAGCTCTTAATTAAATATTCCAAATTATTAACTTCGGGTTATTCCACTAAAAACCCGAAGTTGCACTGTCGTTGCCGCAGATGAAATATTAAGCCGAACCAAGTCGGTGTCCACCGATATAGTCAATACATATGAATTGACCCTTCACGAGTATCTCATAATTAGAGCCGGGTGTAGGCACTACATTTTTACATATATACCCCGATGTTGAGTCTCGTATGGAGACACTACTTCTTTAGTTGTGAAAGTCGCGGGAAATAGATGTTGGAAGGGTAAAAGTTGGAAATTGGAATTTTTGTTGGATTTAATGCCATTGTTTAGCTTCGGGTGCTTGTTGGATCTCTGTTTCAAAGCTCATCCTCGGCCCATAAACCACTTACCTACCCATAAACCAAACCAAAACACCCAAAGGACCAAAGCCACGCCCATGAAGCCTCATTCACGCCCATCACTCTCTTAATTAGGTAGATGCACATTTAACACATGCTTAAATCAAGTCAAATCCTTTCCTAATTAAAAGAAGTCTCATAGATCCCTTCCTAATCACAATCCAATCACAATCCTAAATTAGGAGATCTTTTCCTTATGAGATACTAATTAGATAGATATCACCATCAATAGGAGATTCTTTCCTATTCAAATAATGAAAGTCTCTACCCATTTACTTATAAAAAGAGACCTTCACCGCCCTTCACAACCGTAGCACACATATCTCTCATTCACGCCCAAGATACCTATCCAAGCCCTCCCTTGTGCGTCCAAACATCCTCCCAAACACCCCATTACCGCATCCTCCAAAGACCTCTCCACACTCCAATTACTGTGAGCCATCGCCATCCTTTTACACCATTCACACCCTAGCCATCAAAAAGCCCTATTGCCGCATCTTTCACCAACTTTCACACCCCCAAATCCACGCCAAAACATCCCCAAACACAGTTCCAAAGTGCAGCAAATCAGCCCTTCGCAGCCCTCTCACTGCACCAAAATAGAACCTTAAAACGCCTTTCACTGCCCACCAAACTGCTGCATTCTGCCTCTCTATTCTGCCCAGTTTTTGCTACGATTTTGACCCATAAAACAACCCTGAAATCACCATAAAACTGCACTAAAAAACTGCACCAAAACCCATTAAAAATCCCCAAAACCGCACCTCATTGGCCCTCCAAATCGCCCAAAACAGTGACCTGAAATGTAGCAGCGAAACAGCAGCGAAACAGACCAAAAACAGCAATCCGAACATCTAAACAACAAGGAAAGACGTTGAGTAAACAAATTGGAAAAGAAGCGGATCATTGACCCTTCCAACGGACGTGTAACGCCCTTTCTTGAGACGACAAGAGAGGTTAGACCTGAGGGCACCTTTTCACTTATATCTTTTGTTTTATTTTAGATGTGATTATTGGATAAGCGGGATATGTGTTCCCTTTTGAGGTATATCGGATGGAAACCCGGAAGTAAATTCTGTGGCCGATTTTGAATAGACGGTAGTGCGGTTTGTACTCGGGATATAACGCCACGTTTCACTTAAGAGACACGTATTTTGTCTCATCCAAATTTGTATTTGAGCATGTTATAGTTTGTAGGTTGTTTATTTATTATTTTAAGCATGATTTAATTTAGTTTTGTTATTTAATTTCAAAGCATAATTATGTTATTCTTTACGCATGTTATTTCGATTAGTTTATACTTATGTTTGAATAGTAATTTGTTTGTTTTGATTTAATGGCTCAATATGCTCATCGTGTGATATCTTGTTTGTCGTTCAAAGACTTACTTTCAAGCATGCAAACTTAGAATAGGATTTATTTAGCGAATGCATGTTAGATCTAAATACCTTTGAGCATGATTATTGAGTAGATTCGGTTAATTCATTGCACAAATTATAACATCACAAATGGCATAAGTAAGGGACCATTCCGAACCCAACGGTTGGAGGTCTTCCCTTGCGAGGGGTGAGTGCGGCCTTAAATATTTGTCCCGGTTCACACCGGGTGGCGACTCCATTATTCTCCGGTTTAGTTCCCCGTGGACTACTCCGTACTCCCAACTAGGCCGCGAGCCTAGAACAACATGCGTCGCCCAAGTTCTGTGTGCTACATTCTGGAGACTCCACTGGGGATAGAGAATCGGGCCTAAAATCATGTCTTGTGATGTGTATAATTTGTGCTTTAATTGATTTTTTCTATAATGGGTTGAGGGGGTTCATCAAAGGCTTTGTTAAAGCTAGGTGATAGTTGGGTGTTTTCCTTCATTCACTACCTTTCGAGGAAAAGCTGTGAAGGCACCTAGATAATCATTACCCGTAACTTATTGTGATAGACTAGTTTGGAGGACTCGTTGTTTATTCCTGTCACCAAGCGATAAGAGCCTAAGAGGCTTGGGTATTTAAGAGAGTTCACTCCACCCTCCCTATGGGGAATCTACAATGAGAAATCCATTCGCCAGTTAATCACACACCATAAATCATTGGCACATACCATAAGGTATAAAAATGGTATGCTCACTTGGTCGCTCGAACCCTTGAGTGGAGAGTCCTAGTTGTGGGCAAACCTTCGTCAGCGAGAGCCTTTGTCCACACCCCGTGAACCCACTCATTGACCTTAGCCATAAAGAACCAGTAGAAGTTATTTATTTTATATTAATGTGTTGGACCGCCGTCATTTGGATCCAGTTGGACCTTTTGTCAAAAGATGTGAACTTGTTGGGCCATTTAATCTGGGACGAGTTCATGTCCTTTGACAGTTGGGCCAAAAGCCTTTAAAATATCGGTGGACCATTTTATGAATGGGCCACTTATCATTTGAAGTAATTTAGCCATATCATCGCAAAGTGTAAACCTGTTGGGCCTTTTCAACTAGGACAAGTTTGCGCCACGTAATAATGTGAATGAACACTTTAGAATGATAATGGGCCAATTAGTATAGAATTTCTTATGAATTTATGCATTACATGCATTGTGCGCATACACACTGACACACATCTTAAGAGACACCATAGATTCCCGTTGGGTTAGAGAAGATGGGAAATTAATCAAAAGACCATCAGTGAATATGAGTGAATCTGTCAACGAGGGGTCCAAGATAGATCATATGGAAGCTAATCTCACCAAGGTTACAAGCAACTGCGAGCTTTGACCGCCGTTGTGGCCAGTTTGACCATACCCCATGTAGCCAATGATGATAGGTGCTGCAACCGGAATAGAAAAATCATTAAGGGATCTTCGGGGACCAAACCCACTCATTCTAAGGCCACCTCTATCAAGAGCAGACGATTCTCCAATTTTAGTAGACCTTTGTCAGAGGTGTTTGAAGAGCTGAAAAGGCAAGGACTCTTGAGTCCCTTAGAACCTAAACCACTTCCAAAACTGGTGCTACGCTACCTTTACCTAAACCTATACTGTCACCTCCACCAGCAAAAGAGCCATAACACCGACGGCTGCACCCGCCTTATGCACGAGATACAAAACCTCATCGACTCCCACAAAATACCTGACTCGGAAAAAGAATAACCCAACACACACAGAGAACCTCCACCCACCTACATGATCAACTCCGGCCTATCTGACAGCCTTTTCCTCCAAACCCACAACCACCAAACTTCTCGGACGGGGATATGGGAGAACAGTGGTAAAAGTGAAATGGAGCAGATGCGGGATTTGTGGAAAAACCTCTCAGACAGTGACGAGGCGGAGGTGCAAAAAGGGGAAGTGAATGGGAAGAAGAACTACTACAGTTGGAGAAGCTGATGAACAGAGGAAGCAAGAAAATGGGGGAAGACGAAGTTGCAAATTATGGAGATGCTTATTTCCCTAATCTTATTCAATTATGATCCAGCATTTATTAATAATAAGGACATTGACTTTTTCTACTTGTTCGAACCTTTTTCCTTAATGATAATAAAGATGTTCATTTCACTTACTTACCTAAGTCTTTACCTTTCAAGAAGAACAAGATAGCCATTTAGAAGTTGGCCGTTCAATATGTGAGTTTAAAAGGAGAACTATATAAGAGGCAAGCCAATGGTATTCAGCTGAAGTATTTGAGAAAGGAAAAAGCTCAGAAGATAATGAAAGAAGTGCACACTGGTGTATGTGGACCGCAAATGAATGGATTGAACTTGTCCCGCAAGATTGTGAGACAAGGCTTTTACTGGTCAACCATGGAAGCCGACTGTACGAAGCTAGTAAAACACTGTCATGATTGCCAAGCATATGGGAATTTGAATCATCTGCCGCATACAGAGTTGCATGGGTTGTCGGAACCATGGTCTTTCTTAGCTTGTTGAATAGATATGATCGGAGAGATTCGACCAATTGCATTGAATGGGCACTATTTTATAGTAGTGGCTGTGGACTACTTCTCAAAATAGGTAGAAGCCGAATCATTCTGTAATGTTACAGCAAAGTAGATGGTGAAGTTTATAGCTCGGAATCTCATTTGCCGGTATGGTATGTCGCACCATGTGGTAACGGACAATGGAGTCCAATTTCAGGGAGAAACCAAGGCAATGCTACAGAAGTATGGAATAGGCCATCACAAGTCCTCACCATACAGGCCGCAGGCTAATGGGGCAGTCGAGGCAGCCAACAAGACAACAAAGACGATTTTGGTAAAGATGACAGAGAATTATAAAGATTGGGCTGATAAGCTACCATATGCTCTGTGGGGGTACAGAACTTCTGTCAGGACAGCAACAAGAGCTACGCCTTACTCTCTGGTTTATGGAATGGAAGTGGTACTGCCGGTGTAAGTTGAGATACAGTCCATGCGGGTATTAGCAGAAGCAGAATTGCCTGAACGAGAATGGACCTCACAGAGATTTGAGGAGTTAGCATTGATAGATGAGAAGAGGATGAAGTCATTGCATCACATGTAGATATATCAGAAGAGGTTGGCTCCAGCATTTAATAAGAAGGTACATCCTACCAAGATCAAGAAAGGTGATTTGGTACTCAAGCAATCGAAGCTATCGATGACAGACCCAAGAGGGAAGTTCATACCAAACTGGGAAGGACCCTACGTTGTTTAGAAGGTAATGGGAAATGGAGCAGTGAGACTGTCTGACTTGGAAGGGAATGAGTTCATAGAGCCGATCAATGTTGACAGATTGAAACTGTACTTTGTCTGAGAAGACTGAGTAGTCACCTGCAGAAGACCTAACCCGACGGGATAAGAAAACTCATACATGCATGCATACATATAACATATTTTGCATCTTTTTTTTGTGTTTGCTTTTGTTTTGTGTTCACAGGTGTCGAAGACAGAAAATAGAAAGCGGCAAAGACAAGTCAATCAGAAACAGCGAAAGCACAATATCAGATTTGGGTAGTAATCCTAAGGTTGAGGCCCACATCGGTGTCCAGATTCAGGTAGTAATATGAGGATATAGGCCCATATGAGTTTGAGTTTCGGGTATGAATCTCAGAGGGCGAAGCCCACATTATCAACAGCAGAAAGGAAGAATTTTTTGGCGTGAGTGAGTGAAAAAAAAAGGGAAAAATCTTTGGTAGATAGACATATGTCCGGTAATGACATTGTGTGCTGTAGGGAGAAGCCTTAGAAATGAGAAGTGCGAGACGCGCTCTTATCTGGTATTCGGAATGGATTGATCTCAGCTAGACTCTTTGGTAAAGGTATCTCAACAGTAGAAGCCTGAGCGGTTGATGAGATGACTAGTTGAAGGGATGGTGGATTGGTGAATGACCGTTTGCCTGGATGTCCACACCGATTTTCTTTTGCTACGATACATGATATGGTTGGAAAATGGAGAAAGAAAAGTCTATGCAATGAAAAGAAAAATAGACCGCCTATAACCGATAAGTGTGGAGCTACCCATGGGCGAGTATTAAGACCACCATAAGGAGAAATGCTACCTTAAAGGGTAGGTGTGTCAAAAAAAAAAGAAAAAAAGAAAAGAATAAAAAAAAGTTCTAAATGAAGAGAAAGAAAAAGAAGAAATAAAAGAATACCATTTCATGTTGAGTATGCTACAGTAATCACAGAATGTGACCCAGACATCCAGGTTGGTTAGACCCACTGGTCCGATTCTCCGAAGCGAAATCATCGAGTTGGCTGACTTAAGGAAAAATCTGCGAAAGAGCCTTAGCATACACACACACTAGGAGTCTAGTTCAGATCACCCCCTCAGACGATTGGATTTGAGTACGTCGAGTAATTTGAAGATTCTTTGGCTTTGACGCGAAGCATCCGTTGAGGAAAAAAATGTGTTTAGCTATCAAGATTATCTGGAAGAGAGGCACTACAGTGTGTTGAAAGAGAGTATCAGCATCGATAATAGTTTCTGCCGGGTATGGCATTTTGAGAGCGAGGCCTACATTGTTTTAGCATCAGTTTCTGCCAGGTATGGCATTCTGGGGGCCGGGCCCACATCAGTTCAGTATCACTTCCTTTCAGGTATGGCATTCTGGGGGTGAGGCCCACATTAGTTCAGATCAGTTTGCCAGGTACGACACTCCGGGTATGGAGACATCAGATTAGCATGCCAGGTACGACATCCAGATAACTGCGACACCCTAGGTACGAGGCTGGCATTCAGACATTTGTGGCTCACTAGGAACGGAGACGTCACCGCGATACCCTAGGTACGTGGTTAGCATTCAGAAATTTATGGCTCTCTAGGTATGGAGACGTCACGCGACACCCTAGGTACGAGGTTAGCAATCAGATATTTGTGGCTCTCTAGGTACGAAGACATCTCTGCGACACCCTAGATACGGGGTTAACATTCAGATATTTATGGCTCTCTAGGTACGGAGATGTCACCGGGACACCCTAGGTACGGGGTTAGCATTCAGATATTTGTGGCTCTCTAGGTACGGAGATGTCACCGTGACACCCTAGGTACGGGGTTAGCATTCAGACATTTGTAGCTCTCTAGGTACGGAGACATCACCGCGAAACCCTAGGTACGAGGTTAGCATTCAGACATTTATGGCTCTCTAGGTTCGGAGACGTCACCGTGACACCCTAGGTACATGGTTAGCATTCAGATATTTGTGGCTCTCTAGGTACGTAGACGTTACCGTGACACCCTAGGTACGGGGTTAGCATTCAGATATTTGTGGCTCTCTAGGTACGGAGACGTCACCGCGACACCCTATGTACGGGTTAGCATTCACATATTTATGTCTCTCTATATACGAAGACGTCATCGCGACACCCTAGGTACGTGGTTAGCATTCAGATATTTGTGGCTCTCTAGGTATGATGACATCACCGCGACACCCTATGTATGGGGTTAGCATTCAGACATTTGTGGCTCACTAGGAACAGAGATGTCACGGCGATACCATAGGTACGTGGTTAGCATTCAGACATTTGTGGCTCTCTAGGTATGGAGACGTCACCACTACACCCTAGGTACGGGGTTAGCAATCAGACATTTGTGGCTCTCTAGGTACGAAGACATCACTACGACACCCTAGATACGGGGTTAACATTCAGATATTTATGGCTCTTTAGGTACGGAGACGTCACCGTGACACCCTAGGTACGGTAGCATTCAGATATTTATGGCTCTCTAGGTACGGAGATGTCACCGCGACACCCTAGGTACGGGGTTAGCATTCAGACAATTGTGGCTCTCTAGGTACGGAGACGTCACCGCGACACCCTAGATACATGGTTAGCATTAAGATAATTGTGGCTCTCTAGGTACGTAGACGTTACCGCGAAACCTTAGGTACGGGGTTAGCATTCAGATATTTGTGGCTCTCTAGGTACGAAGACGTCACCGCGACACCCTATGTACGGGTTAGCATTCACATATTTGTGTCTCTCTAGGTACGAAGACGTCACCGCGACACCCTAGGTACATGGTTAGTATTCAGATATTTGTGGCTCTCTAGGTACGATGACGTCACCGCGACACCCTATATATTTGTGGCTCTCTAGTTACGAAGACGTCACTGCGACACCCTAGGTACAGGGTTAGCATTCAGACATTTGTGGCTCTCTAGGTACGGATACGTCACCGCGACACCCTAGTTACGGGGTTTGTGGCTCTCTATGTACGGAGACTTCACCGCGACACCCTAGGTACGGGGTTAGCATTCAGATATTTGTGACTCTCTAGATATGGAGACGTCACCGCGACACCCTAGGTATGAGGTAAGCATTCAGACATTTGTGGATCTCTAGGTACTGAGACGTCACCACGACACCCTATGTATGGGGTTAGCATTCAGACATTTGTGGCTCTCTAGGTACGGAAATGCCACCGCGACACCCTAGGTACGGGGTTAGCATTCAGACATTTATGGCTCTCTAGGTACGGAGACATCACCGCAACACCCTAGGTACGAGGTTAGCATTCAGATATTTGTGGCTCTCTAGGTACGGAGATGTCACCGCGAAACCCTAGGTACGAGGTTAGCATTCAGACATTTGTGGCTCTCTAGGTACGGAGACGTCACCTTTACACCCTAGGTACATGGTTAGCATTAAGATATTTGTGGCTCTCTAGGTACGTAGACATTACCACGACACCCTAGGTACGGGGTTGGCATTCAGATATTTGTGGCTCTCTAGGTACGGAGAGGTCACCGCGACACCCTATGTACGGGGTTAGCATTCACACATTTGTGTCTCTCTAGGTACGAAGACGTCACCGCGACACCCCAGGTACGGGGTTAGCATTCAGATATTTGTGGCTCTCTAGGTACGATGACATCACCGTGACACCCTATGTATGGGGTTAGCATTCAGATATTTGTGGCTCTCTAGGTACGGAGATGTCACCGCGACACCCTAGGTACTGGTTTTGTGGCTCTCTATGTACGGAGACGTCACCGCGACACCCTAGGTACGGGGTTAGCATTCAGATATTTATGGCTCTCAAAATACGGAGACGTCACCGCGACACCCTAGGTACGAGGTAAGTATTCAGACATTTGTGGATCTCTAGGTATGGAGACGTCACCACGACACCCTAGGTATGGGTTAGCATTCAGACATTTGTGGCTCTCTAGGTACGGAGACGCCACCGCGACACCCTAGATACGTGGTTAGCATTCAGACATTTATGGCTCTCTAGGTACGAAGACATCACTGCGACACCCTAGGTACGAGGTTAGCATTCAGACATTTATGGCTCTCTAGGTACAGAGACCTCACCGCGACACCCTAGGTACGGGGTTAGCACTCAGACAACAATAACATTACTACGGCACTCTAGGTACGTAGACGTAACCGCGACGCACTAGGTACGAGGTTTAGCACTATCAACTCAACACAGCAGGTAGACCAGGTGGCAGCTGGCGAGCTAGGTAAGTGAAAATGCATTGCACGTACTTTGATAGGATTGTCATTGTCACACACTGCACAAGTCCCATCAAAGTGGGGGAGACTGTAGGCACTACATTTTTGCATATAAGCCCCGATGATGAGTCAAGTTTGGAGACACTACTTCTTTAGTTGTGAAAGTCGCGGGAAGTGGACGTTGGAAGGGTAAAAGTTGGAAATTGGAATTTTTGTTGGATTTAATCATGTTGTTTAGCTTCGGTTGTTTGTTGGATCTCTGTTTCAAAGCTCATCCTCGGCCCATAAACCACTTACCTACCCATAAACCAAACTAAAACACCCAAGCCTACCCAAATGACCAAAGCCCACGCCCATGAAGCCTCATTCATGCCCATCACTCTCTTAATTAGGTAGATGCACATTTAACACATGCTTAAATCAAGTCAAATCCCTTCCTAATTAAAAGAAATCTCATAGATCCCTTTCCTAATCACAATCCAATCACAATTCTAAATTAGGAGATCTTTTCCTTATGAGATACTAATTAGATAGATATCACCATCAATAGGAGATTCTTTCATATTCAAATAAGGAAAGTCTCTACCCCTTTGCCTATAAAAAGAGACCTTCACCACCCTTCACAACCCTAGCACACATATCTCTCATTCACGCCCAAGAGCCCTATCCAAGCCCTCCCTTGTGCATCCAAACATCCTCCCAAATACCCCATTGCCGCATCCTCCAAGGACCTCTCCACACTCCAATTGCCGTGAGCCATCCCCATCCATTTACACCATTCACGCCATATCCATCACAAAGCCCTATTGCCGCATCTTTCACCCACTTTCACACCCCATAATCCATGCCAAAATAGCCCCAACCACGTTCCCAAAGTGCCACAAATCAGCCCTTCGCAGCCCTCTCACTGCATGCCAAAATAGAACCTTAAAACGTCCTTCACTGCCCACCAAACTGCTGCATTCTGCCTCCCTATTCTGCCCAGTTTTTGCTGCGATTTTGACCCATAAAATAGCCATGAAATCACCCTAAAACTGCACTAAAAAACTGCATAAAAGCCCCTTAAAATCCCCAAAACCGCACCTCATTGGCCCTCCAAATTGCCCAAAACAGTCCCTAAAGAACCAAAACAGTGACCTGAAATATAGCAGCGAAACAGCAGCGAAACGGACCAAAAATAGAAGCCCGAACATCTAAACAACGAGGAAAGACGTTGAGTAAACAAAATTGGAAAAGTAGCGGATCATTCACCCTTCCAACGGACGTGTAACTCCCTTTCTTGAGACGACAAGAGAGGTTAGACCTGAGGGCACCTTTTCACTCATATCTTTCGTTTTATTTTATTTATTTTAAAAATATTATTACATGAGAGTCGTTTGAGGCATGATGTGATTGTTGGATGAGCGGGATATGTGTTCCCTTTTTGTGGTATATCGGATGGAAACCCGGACGTAAATTCTGTAGCCGATTCCGAATGGACGGTAGTGCGGTTTGTACTTGGGATACAACACCACGTATCACTTAAGAGACACGTATTTCATCTCATCCAAATTTGTATTTGAGCATGTTATAGTTTGTAGGTTGTTTATTTATTATTTTAAGCATGATGTAATTTAGTTTTGTTATTTAATTTCAAAGCATAATTATGTTATTCTTTACGCATTTTATTTCGATTAGTTTATGTTTATGTTTGAATAGTAATTCATTTCTTTTGATTTAATGGTTCAATATGCTCATCATGTGATATCTTGTTTGTCGTTCAAAGACTTACTTTCAAGCATGCAAACTTAGAATAGGATTACTTAGCGAATGCATGTTAGATCTAAATACCTTTGAGCATGATTATTGAGTAGATTCGGTTAATTCATTGCAAAAATCATATCATCACAAGTGGCATAAGTAAAGGACCATTTCGAACCCAACGATTTGAGGTCTTCTCTTGCGAGGGGTGAGTGCAGCCTTAAATCTTTATCCCGGTTCACACCGGGTGGCAACTCCATTATTCTCCGGTTTAGTTCCCCGTGGACTACTCCGTACTCCCAACTAGGCCACGAGCCTAGAACAGCATGTGTCGCCCAAGTTCTGTGTTCTACAGTCTGGTAACTCCACTGGGGATAGAGAATCGGTCCCGAAATCATGTCTTGTGATGTGTATAATTTGTGCTTTATTTGATCGTTTCCATAGTGGGTTGAGGGGGTTAATCAAAGGCTTTGTTAAAGCTAAGTGATGGTTGGGTGTTTTCCTTCATTCACTATATTTCGAGGAAAAGATGTGAAGGCACCAAGATAATCATTACTCGTAGCTTGTTGTGATAGACTAGTTTGGAGGACTCATTGTTTATTCCTGTCACCAAGCGATAAGAGCCTAAGAGGCTTGGGTATTTAAGAGAGTTCGCTTCACCCTCCCTCTGGGGAATCTACAACGGGAAATCCATTCGACAGTTAATCACACACCATAACTTGTTGGCATGTACCGTAAGGTATAAAAAAGGTACGCTCACTTGGTCGCTCGAACCCTTGAGTAGGGAGTCCTAGTTGTGGGCAAACCTTCATCAGCGAGAGCCTTTGTCCGCGCCCCGTGAACCCACTCGTGGACCTTAGCCATAAAGAACCAGTAGAAGTTATTTATTTTATATTAATGTGTTGGACCGTAGTCATTTGGATCCAGTTGGACCTTTTGTCAAAAGATGTGAACTTGTTGGGCCATTTAAACTGGGACGAGTTCTTTTCCTTTGACAGTTGGTCCAAAAGCCTCTAAAATGTCGGTGGGCCATTTTGTGAATGGGCCTCTTATCATTTGAAGTCATTTAGCCATATCATCGCAAAGTGTAAACCTGTTGGGCCTTTTCAACTGGGACAAGTTTGCACCGTGCAATAATGTGATTGAACACTTTAGAATGATAATGGGCCAATTAGTATAGAATTTCTTATGAATTTATGCATTACATGCATTCCGCACATACACACTGACACACATCATAATTATTATTTACACTAGTTTGTCATAAGTGAGCTAATCAATTTTAACTATTAAAATTGTGTCACTAATATTTCATTAGTCTCAACCAACAGATATACTCAACTAAACTAATTTAATTAAAGTGGTATAAGTGAGCTATTACATTTTAACTTTTAAAATACTAGACACTTAAAAGGTTAAAATTCATCGAATTCTAAATGGTCAAAATTTTAATTAAACATTTCAATAAATCTTGGTGCGTCATAAAATCCAATGGTACGTGGAATTGTATCCCGAGTTCAGTCCACGTTTTCGTCCATTCGGAATCGGCTATGGAATTTATGTCCGGGTTTCCATCCTATATACCAATGGAATTTATTTTGCACCAATTAGGCCCAATTTATAAGAATTCAAATTCTAAACCATTAATCCAACGAATCTAATTAATTGATTTACATGCATATCATATTCTAATTTAAATATTTTAATTACATAAAATCATAATTTTATGTCTATAATGATAATGCATCTATAACATGTTATTGCATGAAAAATGCATGAGTGAGCACCCTAAGCTATATGACATGTTATTCAAACAATTCGAAATAAACATAAATACAACATAAAAAAAATTTGCATTGACCGGACTTTTATTTTTCCTATACTAATCTAATTAGTACATAAGATTCACCAAGGCATCCCTTGGTCTTCAAATCTCGCTCCAAAGTGGTGTTGGCTCCTTTTACGTCTTCAGTGCTCCATATTACAAAAATTGAAATTTTACATTGAAAAATAAAATTACAACAAATGTAAAGAATGGCCTTATGGCCTTACAAGCCAAAAAAAAAAACCAACTACAAAAATAAGAGTCCGAAAAATTTACGACCAATGTAAAATCCATTCATCACATGAAATAATAAAAACATCCATCATATGATTATCACAATGTGCCCACTCATCTAAACATGCATATCATATTTATAACTCATATAAATATATTGAAAACAGAAACTTTAATTGAAAAAGTGAAGGGTTAAGAACACTTTTCAACCTGGCTCTTGATGTCAATTGTAGGAAACGCTTTCCTCGCGCAGCGGAAGTGATTAGGCACTCGGATCATCCTTGTAAATTTTTTCTGCTTTGCCCTTCGTTTGGCCGAATGTAACCAGTGAGTATACTGAAATTTTGCTTCTGTTTTGGACAAGATTTCAGCCCCGGAATGCCCCCGAAACAGTCCCCATACAGCCCTTCGAACTGCAGTGAATTAATGGACTGTTTTACACACGTTACACAACCGTACTGCACACAAATCAGTCCACTATTTGCGTGAACTTCTAGAGTATTTAAGGTCTGATTTTTCACTCAAAAAACCAATCTCAACTCAGCCCCAAAAACCACAAAAGTGTTTCCCAAAAACCCGAATTAAAACTAAACAAATCGAGTCCCAAAACAAGCACCCAAGGTACGACAATGAGGTGAAATAATACCTCACTTCCGTGACCTTTAAGAATGGAGGAAGAGGATGATTTGTTCATCACCATAAAGTCTTTCATGCTATGTCTCGTTACCAACGGAGAGTGGTGTGGGCTACACTCACAAAACAAACCCCTAAACGATTTACAGATTCAATCATACTCTTGACTTTAGTTTTCTTCTTCTTGTTCTTCAATGGTGTTTCTCAACTTTTGAGAGAATAAAGAAGAGGAAGAAGATGCCTAGGGTTGCTAGAATGAGAGAGAGAGCTAAATAAAAATCATATTTTACTTTTTATTCTTAGGGTTTATTGTTTCCAAAAACAAATAAATCCTTAGCCTCCCCTCTCTCTATTTTTCGGCCATGACAAGGAAATATTTAATTTTGTAATAACAATTTTCAATTACCATTATTGAAAAGATGTTACAATTTTAAAGTCATAACTTCCAAATTAATGCCAATGATTTTTTGTTTCCAAAAACAAACAAATCATTTCCCATTTCCTTATCAAAAATTCGGCCATGGCATATATTCTTTCATTAATTTTGTAAAAATTATATTAGCTTTCCATAAAGCCAAAGATGTTACAAAATCCAAAAGGTTTAATGCCATTATGGATTTGTAACTTCCAAAATATATCAAGTGTTTCCAAAACCTTTTAATTTAGAAATTACAACTTTAGCCTTCATTAAATTATATCATATATAATTTAATTATTAACAATAAATAATTATCATATAATCATTATATTAATCATAATTAAATTTTAATATATAGTTCCAAGTGTGACTTAATTAATATTATCAATTATATTAATAATATTATTCTTTTGTAAGTATATAATTGGACTATCCAATTATACTAAATCCGCTATAAGGAATCGAGCTAGTACGGGGACCAAATGGACCTACGGTTCTGAACTCCAATAATCTCGAAATATTAATTAAGCTCTTAATTAAATATTCTGAATTATTAACTTCGGGTTATTCCATTAAAAACCCGAAGTTGCACTCTCGTTGCCGCAGATGAAATATTAAGCCGAACAAAGTAGGTGTCCACTGATATAGTCATTACACATGAATTGACCCTTCACGAGTATCTCGTAATTAGAGCCGGGTCATAATGTCCGTTATACCCCTCTAATCATTTTTACCTTATGTACTGTTGATTCTCTAATGAACGATTTATTCATAACTATTATGAATATTAAGCTTTCTATTCGTAATAGAAATACTTGAGCACTCAAATCATTCAAGTACCGAATCAACCCTTAAGAAAGATACTCATCTACTTCTCGCAAAAAAGGAGTGAAATCATGTCTATATAAAACGTTCCCAGCTACAAAAGAAACTGTGCCCCCAAAGTACATAGCTATTGGTCGGGACTGCTACACCAACCTCACCTTTGTAAATCAAAGGACACAGCCTGCCATGCAGGAGTTCGTAGTACACTCAGGATTAAGATCAGTCCATATATGACCATCAAGTAGATTGAAATGACTTTCTTTACTTAATGGATATTATAAGAATGTTATTTCTATCTGGGTCTAGTCCTATATGATCACATCATACAAGGTGCCTCCATTCTTATGTCTCTACATGGACGATCCGGATCAAGATCGCCATATAAATATAGAATGGACCGCAACTATAGATAAACCATAAACAAAATACCCGCATTGTTTGCTCTCTATGGACTAATTAAAATTACTAGCTTCAGACTTAAATCCTCTTGTGTATGACACTTATACACTAAGTCTGAAGGTACAAAAGTAATCTAGGGTATTTAAGATGATATATAATATGCGAAAATTAAACAAACAATTTGATAAATGAATAATGCATCATTTAATTTCAAAAAACACATAAAACCATTTACATCACATGTAGCTCTTGGGCATACATTCCAACAATTCGCGGGTCCCATTTCTGTTCTCACAGAAGTTCTGTACCCTCATAAGGCGTACGGTAATTTGTCAGCCCAATCTTTATAGTTCTCTGTCATTTTGGATAATATATTCTTTATTGTCTTATGGCTGCCTCGACTGCCCTATTTACCTGCGATCTATAAGGTGATAACTTATGATATCCTATCCCGTACTTTTATAGCATTGCCTTCATTTCTTCTTGAAATTGGACTTCGTTGTCGGTTACTACGTGATGTGGCATCCCGTATCGACAAATGATGTTCCGGGCTATGAACTTCGCCATCTGCTTTGTTGTGACGTTACAAAATGACTCAATTTCCACCCATTTTGAAAAGTAGTCTATTGCCACAACTATGAAGCGATGTCCATTCGATGCGTGCGATCGAATTTCTCCGATCATGTCAATTCCCTATGCGGGGAAAGGCCACGGCTCTGACAGCCCATGCAAATCTGTGTGAGGTAAATGGTTCAAGTTACCGTGCGCTTGATAATCATGACAATATTTTACCAGTTTTTTTGCAATCAGCTTCCATGGTCACTAGTAGAAGCCTTGTCTTACTATCTTGCGAGACAAATTCAATCCGTTCATATGCGGTCCACATACTCTAGCATGTACTTATTCCATTACCTTCTGAGCCTCTTCTTTTCTTAAGCACTTCAACTATATGCAATTCGCTTGTCTCTTGTATAGTTCTCTCTTCAAACTCACATATTGAGAAGCCAACTTCTGAATGGCTATCCTGTCCTTTCTGCTTGCTTCTTCTGGGAGTTCCCCGCGTTCCAGGTATCTCTGAATGTCGTAGTACAAAGGTTTCCTATCGTTGACTTCTACTTCCAAGACCTTTTCTATCTCGTAAATAGGTCTGCTTGTCGTTGTCAACACTAGAGGTCTCGTCACAAACTTCTCTGGATTTTCCCAAGTTACGGCTAGTGTAGCTAACACGTCTGCCATTTGGTTCTCTTCTCACGGTAAGTGTTGGAAATTACAATCGGGGAGGGCCTGTGCCAGACTCTTGAGGTGGAATAGGTAGGGTTTCAACCGTTCTTCCTTCAATTCCTATTCTTCTTACATCTGTCGGACTACCAACATCGAATCTCTGTAGACCTCCATGTTCTTAGCCTTCAAGGTTATCAGTGCAGTCAGTCCGAAGGCACACACTTCATTCTCGGCCATGTTATTGGTTACTCCGGACGTCAACCTCTTGGCCATAGGTAGTGTTTCTCATTCGGGGGTTATTATCACAATCCCTATTCTGGCTCCTTTGTAGTTTACCGCTCCGTCAAAATACATCTTTCATCCTTGGACTGTTATTGCTTGGATCTCATCGTCTGGGAATTCAAACTTATATTGGTCTCCTTCTATGGGTTTCAATGCTAAGAACTCCACTGCGGATCGACCTTTGATTACTTTAGAAGTGAGATACTCAATATCAAACTCTGTCAGCAACAACAACCATCTGCCCAACTTCCCTACTAGCGAAGGCACCGAATGCAGATACTTCAAGCGATTCTCCTTTGCTACTACCTGGATCTTGTTAGATTGGAAGTAATGACGTAATTTTCTGGATGCCCACACTACTGCAAAATAGATCTTCTCTACTTTTTGATAGCGGACCTCATACGGAAGCATCTTCTTACTGAGATATTAGACTACAAGCTCTACCCCCATCTCATCTGCTTGTACCATCATCGCCCCCAGCGCTTCGGGTTCTATGGTCAAATACGTACTAAGGGTTTGCCCGATCTTAGAGGTTTTAAGACATGAGGTTTCACTAGGTATTCCTTGATCTTGTCGAAGGCTTCTTGGCATTGCTTATCCCTCATCTTGTGGGTAACTAACTCTACCTGATCCATGAGTTTCTATAACTCTGCCTGAGACTCGACTATCCTTCCCGTGGTATACTCAGCAATATCATCATCACAAATAAGGATCTCATCACTCAACCTGTTCGGAGAGCCTCCCCCAGCGTGGGGCACAGCCATACTGGCCATAGCGGTGGCCAAAGCTTGCAACTGCTAGGTAACTTTAGTGAGACTAGTCTCCAGCTGATCCATATGAGATTCCTCGTTAACTGACTCGCTCATGTTGGTTAGTGGTCTTTTGACGAGTCTTCCTTCTTCCCTAACCCAACGGGTATCTATGGTGGCTTTTAAAACTTTTAGTCAGCATGTATGCGTGCGATGCATGGAATATACAAGCCCATCAAAGTTTTTATACAAGTTGGCCCATTATCATTTTAAAGCATTCAACCATACTATTGCGAGGTGCAAACAGTTGAAAAAGGCCCAACAGGTTTACACTTTCGCGATAACGTGGCTAAATAACTTCAAATGATCTGAGGTCTAAACACAAAGTGGCCCATCGGTATTTTAGAAACTTTTGGCCCAATTGTCATAAGGCACAGACTTATCCAGTTTAAATGGCCCAACAAACCCATTCCTCATAACAAAAATTCCAACTGAACCCAAATGATGATGGTCCCGAACACAAGCATAAAAGGTGGCTCCTATAGGTCATACAACTATGGTTCACATGTGGGTTTATAAGGGTATAGATAAAGGCTCTAGTCGGAGAAGGGTTGCCCACAACTAGGTCTCCCCACTCAAGGGTTTGAGCGACCAAGTGAGCGTACCTTTTTTATACGCTATGGTATGAGCCAACGAGTTATAATGCATGCCTAACTATCAAATAGATTTCCTATTGAAGATTCTCCAGAGGGAGGGTGGAGTGAACTATCTTAAATACCCAATCTTTTTAGGATCTTATCACCTTGGTGAAAGGAATAAGCAATAGGTCCTCCAAATTAGTCCATCACAATGAGCTTCGAGTAAATGATTATCTAGGTGCCTTCAAAGCTTTTCCTTTCAGCCATAAAAAGGCAGTGAATGAAGGAAGACACCAACCATTGCTAGCTCTAATAATGCCTTTGATTAAACCCCTTCAACCCACTGTAGACATGGTTAACTAAAACATAAATCGCAAATATTACAAGACATTATTTCAGGGCCGATTCTCTATCCCTAGTGAAGTCACCAGACTATAGGACACAAAAATCAGTGATCCTATTCTAGGCTCGCGGCCCGATCGGGAGTACGGAGTATCCCACGGGGGACTAAACTGGAGAACAATGGAGTTGCCACCCAGTGTGAACTGGGAAATGATTTAAGGCCGCACTCACCCCTCGCAAGGGAAGACCTTAAACTGTTGGGTTCAGAATGGTCCCTTACTTATGCCACTTTGTAATGAACGGATTCATGCAATAATATAACCAAGTCTATACAACATACACATGCAAGAATAACCTACATCTAAATTTGCATACAACTTATATCTAAGTTTGCATACAACCTATATCTAAGTTTGCATTAATAAAAGTAAGTCGGCATAATGGCAAGCACACAATTTCATGGACATATTAAATTGAAAATGCGGAAAAATAAATAAATAATGATTGTCTAAACATAAATATTAAAGAGAGATAATCAAATTCCTAACGTGAAAGAAATAACTAAATCATGCATGGAAATAACATACTATTTCTAATAAACAATGGATAAACATAAAATTAGATGAAACGAAATTTGTGGCGGTACGTAGAATTGTATCCCAAGTACAGACCGTACTACCATCCATTCAAATTCAGCTATGGAATTTACATCTGGGTTTCCATCTGATATACCCGAGAGATAACACAAAATCATTCATCCAATGGGCACAACATACATAAACCCAACAATACGCATGCGGAGAAATAGTAATAAATAATTAAAAAATGAACGAGAATAAATAAAAGGGTGCCTTCAGGTCTTACCTTTTAAGTCACCTCTTGGAAGTACGTTACGTGATTTTTGGAAGGGTTAATGCTCCGCAACTCCTCCGGTTCACTGGTTCAATGTTTTCTTACGTTGATCCACTGTTTTGGGTTGTTGTTTTCTCTATTTTTCTGCTATTTTCAGGTTGTTATTTTTTGTTACTGTTCACAGTATTTGGGAGGTTTTGGTTGACTGTTTGTGCTGATTTTTTTGGGTTTCAGGGGTGTAATTTTTTGGTGGTTAAAGGGCAGTTTTGGTGGACTATTTTGCGATTTTAGAGGTGCAGTTCGGTGGTTTGTTCTGTAGTGAATTGAGGTGCAGTTCGGTGGTCTGTTCTGCTGTGAATACATGCTGTTTTGGGGCTATGATTCTGCGGTAATTTGAGGTATTTTAGGGCTGCTGTTTTATGGTAAAAGGAGGGCAGTTTTATGTACAGTTTTGGGTGTAGTTTTGTAGTGAAAGAAGGGCAGTTTTTTGGATAGTTTTTTACGGTTAAATGAGGGTAGTTTTCTGGATAGTTTTTACGGTTGTGTGAGGTGTGTTTAGGGATTGTATTTCACGGCAATGGAGAAGGATTTTAGGGCTTGCTGGTTCACGGCAATATAGGGGGATTTTGGGCTGCTATTTCACGGCAATTGAGGGGGATTTTTGGGCTGCTAGTTCACGGCATAGGAGGGGGTAATTGTCATCCAATTCCTAGATCTGGTAGGTGGACCTCCAAGTCTGAAACATATATACAATATATATGCCAGTATATCCAATATATTTTCCTAACCTTTTCCTCTGAATCAACTAAGCCTTGGCTTTGGCTCAACAAGCTTAATGATTCTAGTTAAGCGGGACCCATTGACTTTAGAAAGCTTCGTAATCCATATCGATGAACAATAAGTGATCTTGACTTTGGCCAATAAATCACAACTTGCCCAAGACATGCGATATGGAACAAAGCCTTCATGATTCAAACACATCCTCGATAGACAAAGGTCTTAACTTGGCCAACAAACCAATGTCAATCTTAGATCTTGAGAATGAATCACTCAATTGAAGGAAAACACTTAATATTTATTGAGGATTTTTCACGTGAATTGGCAACCAATTTATTATTTTTGATTAGGTCTCATCATACACCCTTAAACATGAATTCTAAAAGCATAATAAGGTGCGGTAAATAAATTAATAATGATATGAGGTTGGATATCTCACAAATTGTTCCTAGAAAAAATCACTTTATTTCCTCTCCCCGGCTAGCACTATTCTAACTTCTACCCAATTACATAATACATTAAAGAAACCCCATTACATTAAGGGGAATTGGTGAGAAGAGAATTACAAAGAGTCAAAAGATAAAGGCTGGACACGCAGGTCCAATTTAATAAATTCTAAATTTATTACAATAATTTCCAAAACTGCCATCACCCTTCTGATATCAATCCAATATACATTATTAATACAATCCATCCATGTATTCACAGAAAGCATGTTATTCAATCAATCTAATCCAATTAATTAATTTTTGAATTAAGTGATCATCCAATGTTCAAACAACGATTTGATTTGTGCGAGTCCAACTCGTTTGAGATAAGTATTCAAAGTGCGTATTCTTGAATTATATCGAACTATAATTTTAAATCTGATTTAATTTGTACTCAGTACTAATTCTTATTTAAATAATTACACTTTTAATGCGCCTTTGCGACTTAGATTCTGAATCTAATCTTAATGGGTCTCAAAGCCCAATTAACATCCAATGTCAATTTTAATTAAAGTTCGATGGGCTTTTAATTAATTTCATAAGGCATGGGCTTTGGGCAATATGGTTCAAACCCAAATGCCAAGGTCCAATAAAGGAATCACCCTATTTGCTATAAAATTAATTTTGGCCCATTAGGCCAAATTAAATTAAAAGGTCTATTAATTACATTTGGATTTATGGAATGGTTTTAGGCCCAATTTGGATCCAATCTAATTGTCCTAAACCAACTTGGCCCAACCAAGCCCATAAAGCCCAAATATAACAATCTTAGCCTAATTCCAATTAAGCGTAATTAATTAACCAAATATCACAGTTTATTGAATTAAAGTGTATAACCATAATTAATTATTTAAATTAACATTTCCAAAACACCAATTTAATTGCTTTATTATATTCAATTCATGTCCAACACAATTGAAACAAAATCAAGTCATTAGATGCTCTCTAAGCTCACGGAAATGATAGGATTTTTCCATCAATTTTGATTTTAATCTAATTAAATCATAAATCCAAGCATTTTAAACACATCCAATGTTCTAAAAAACAAAAATCACCCAGAGCTACAAGGTCTAATTTATTTAGCCAAGCCAAATAATTTTTGAAAAATTATCTAATTAATTTTTTCATAAATTTAATTATGCATAACTCTTAGTTATCATAATCTAAGCAAACTCAAACAATCAATTTGATAAAATCATGTTCCAAGCAAAATACCCAAATTCAAGATTATGAACCCTCATTCATTTCATGCTTAAATAGGCTCTGATACCATTGTTAGGTTCTCTAAGAACTAATCCAAGATCATTTATGCATAATAGATGTGTGAATACGCAAATAAGTTTATGGAAAAACTTACATTCATCGGATTTGATGTAGGTGGAAAGTTCAAAAATTTCCTTGAAACCTTTCAGCTCCAAGCTTTCCTTGATTTGTATGTTGAGCTCTAAGCCTTGATGAATTAATTATAAAATCTTGGGAATGGTTTCCCTATCACCTTTGTAGACTCCTTTATGTGCTAGCACTTAAGAAATTTTGAAACAAAAATTCAAGAAAGGAGAGGGAAGCTCACTGCATAGGGAGAGAAAATGAGAGAGATGTGTTTTTCAATTTTAGTGTTGTGTGTTTTGATTTCCAAAAAAAATTGAATAAAAAAAGAGTGTTGAGATTGTCTTGAGTGAGAAATAAGTAAAAAAAAGTCTTACACTCTTCCAACAACAACTTCCATCACTAGTCACAAGTGTGATGTAAGTCCAGTGGGTCCCACCAACTGTAAATTCTGAATTTACTTCGAATAATCTCAACACGTAACTTCGCTCGGGTTCGGCTTCGCTAATTCCGAATTAACAAATTTTTCCGTTGTGACTTAGTTAAATCAAATTTAATTAAATAATTATGCCTAGTAAAATTACTATTAAAGTCGCTCGCGAATTAATTCGGTCGCCCGAATTAAAATCCAATTTTAGTTCCGTTATGAAAACTAATTTCATTTAATATATCAAATATATTATTTTAATCGATTAATTCCAAATTAATCGTTCTCTCTCTTTTAATTGAATATTATCCCAGATAAATTCTCGCTGTAATAAATCCTAGGTTAATTTTCTCTCTCTTCTAATTAATCCCAGATTAATTATGTTCGAGTCATACGTCATCGATGAATCTTCGGGAAGCGACCCATGAGATCCCTTGATATGTTGGCAGTAAGTCCGGTCATCAAACTATCCGAACACGTACGTACCCGGTACCACATTCTTACCAATTTACGAGACATGGTTGGCTTCTAGCAAAGCACCGTACTTACCCAATTCTCCAGAAATATTCTTTAAGAAATATATAAGCTTTTTCAGGCGTAGTATATATAGTATTGCGTATTACAATCCAGTATCGGATGTCCCATGCAAGGCTTGGGGCTAGATTAGTGTCTGTCTCGTACGAAGCATATATCGGATCACTAGCAACTAGTCTCTTTAATCGGATAATCATGGCCTTGTCATATCATCCCGATAGTTGCAACATAACAGAGTACTAGTTCTGTATCCCTGCGTGATCATCATCTTCTTATGATTGAAGTGATACTTCCATCTTGACATCACACCCAATACACTATGATTCTCAATAAACCCAGAAGAGGCGTACATAGAACCTGTTAAAGTCCCGAACGACCAAAACCAAAGCGTATTGATTGTCGCAAGTACTAGCGATGCAAGTCTCAAGTTAAGACCAAATACACCAATCCTGAATTGGATTCCCATAGACACATAGTCATACTACTAATGGGAGTCCGAGGGGTCTATCCAAAGCAAATATGTTTCCGTACTATCGATAAACAGAACCTTCTATTAAACTTGCATGAGTATCCAATACCCAAATATATGAGAACTATGCCTGTACGACACAAAAATCGACGACGCTGTTCCAGGCTCGCGGCCTAGTCGGTAGTACAGAGTAGCCCACGGGGGACTAAATTGGAGAATAAAGGAGTCACCACCCAGTATGAACTGGGAAATGATTTAAGGCTGCACTCAACCCTCGCAAGGGAAGACCCTCAAACCGCTGGGTTCGGAATGGTTCCTTACTTATGCCACTTGTAATGAATAGATTTATACAATAATCTAACAAAGTCTACGCAACATACATACAGAGGAATAACCTACTTCTAAGTTCACATACAACATATATCTAAGTTCGCATACAACCTAAGTCTAAGTTCGCATACAACCTATATCTAAGTTCGCATACAACCTATGTCTAAGTTCGTATACAACCTATGTTTGCATGCATAAAAGTAAGTCGGAATAACGGTAAGCACACAATCTCATGAACACATTAAATTGATAACTCGGAAATATCAGAAAATAATTGTCTAAACATAATATTAAATAGAGATAATCAAATTCCCAACGTGAAAGAAATAACTAAATCATGCATGAAAATAACATACTATTTTTGATAAACACGGGATTAGATGAAACGAAATATGTGTTTTTCTCAAGTGGTACGTGGAATTGTATCCCAAGTACAGACCGCACTACCATCTATTCGGATTCGGCTATGAAATTTACATCTGGATTTCCATCTGATATACCACGAGAGATAACATAAAATCATTCATCCCATAATAATAATGTACATGAACCAAAAATACGTATGCGAAGAAATAATAATAAATAACTAAAAAGATGGACGAAAGTAAAAAAAAAAAAAAGGGTGCCCTCAGGTCTTACCTTTTAAGTCACCACTTGGAAGTGCGTTACGCTGTTGTGGGAAGGGCTAACGCTCCGCAACTCCTCCGGTTCACTGGTTCAATATCTTTCTTCATCGTTTCGCTATTTTGGGCTGCTGTTTTCTCTATTTTGTGGTAATTAAGGACTGTTTTAGCTTACTGTTTTACTGTTGTAAAGGTTTATTTGGGGCTGTGGTTTCTACGGTTTAAAGGTGTATTCGGTCTTGCGATTTCTGCGGACTATTTTGCGGTAAAAGATGTAGTTCTTTCGCAATTGAAAGGCAGTTTATGGGCTGTTTTGTGCGGTGAATGGAGGGGCTGTGTGGGATATTTTGTGCGGTATTTGAAGGCAGTTTTATGGACTATTTTGCGGTGAATTGAGGCTGTTTGGGGCCGTGATTCTATGGTAATTTGAGGCAGTTTTGTATGTAATTTGTGAAGGATACAAGGGTATTTAGAGACTGTTTTCATGGCAATACTGGGGGAATTTTTAAGGCTTGCTGGTTTCGGTGATCGAAGGGTGTTTTGAAGCTGTGATTTGCACTGGTTAAGAGAGGTTTCAGGGCTTACTGTCTCGGTAATTTCAGGGGAATTTTAGGGCTGTTTCACGGTAAGGGAGGAGGATTTTCTTTGTGTTGGGCGTGAATGGCTAGGGGGGAGGTTTGGTTTGTGCTCCTTTTATAAGAAAGGTTTAAGGTTTTTCTTGTACGGGAAGGGAATAAAACATGTAATTATAGGGGATATCTTTTAAATAGTGTGCTATAAGGAAAGTAACTCTTCAATTTAGGGTTGTGATTTGTTTTAGTTTAGGAAAAAGATTTATGAGATTTAATTTGATTTGTTTAATTTAGGAACGTAATTTGATTGAATTATTTAAATTGGGAAGGTGATTTGTTTGGATTTTAACATGTGTTTAACGTGTTAATTTTTTTTTTTTGGATTTGGGAGTGTGGCTTGGCCTTTTTGGTGGGCTTGGGCCAGTGGGTTGGTGGTGTGTGGGTTTGGGTGTATGGCTTGCGGGGTTTTGGGCCAAGGATAAATTTTAAAACAGAGGTCCAACGGGCAAACTCGAAGTTAAGCAAACGAATTATGTCCAACAAGGTATTGGTTTTCTGAATTTTCCCTTCCGACGTTCGTTTCCCGCTGTTGGTTTCTAAAGATGTCCCAAGATCATTTTAAGCATGAAACGAATGAATATAACTTAGAAGTATTGCGGAAACATACTTACAAAGATCGGTTTGGATGTGATGCTCAACAAAATTTTCTCCTTCCCTTTGAGATGTATTTGGCCAAGGGTGGGTTTTGTTGATGATGATCTACAAGCTCCAAGCATTAAAGAAAATCCATGCTCAATGATAAGATTTCCTATCACCTTTGTTTGATCCTTGAATGTGCTAGCAAAAGGGAAAAAATCTTCATTATCTTCTCCAAGAAGCTCACGGTTTTGGTGTAGAGAGGAGAGAGTTTTTTTGTTGCTTTTTGTTTTATAAAAACAAAATAATAATGAATGAAAAACAATTACCAAAGTTGGTATTTTTTTTTACAAAGTCAAAAGCCAAAATTTGGCTCCAAAAACTCATTAAATGCCCACAACCACCCACATCATGAATAGTGACAGCATGTCACTCACAAAAAGTGACTTTTGACATCCATCACCTTTTAATGACAAGTGATGTGACTCGCGATGTGACTTGTGGGCCCCACTCGATTCGAAATACGAGTGGTCGCGCAAACACTTCCGGGCTCGGTTTTGCGAATTCCGAATTAACGAATTTCTGTCACGACGTAATTAAATAATTATGTCTAGCGAAATTACTATTCACATCGCTAACGAATTAATTCCAAATTAACTCGTTTGCCCGAATTAAAATCTAATTTTAATTCCGCGTCGAAATCCAATTTCGTTTAATATATCGAATATGTTATTTTATCGATTAATTCCAAATTAATCTTTCTCTCTCTTCAAATAGTACTTCATCCAAGATAAAGTTTCTCCGTAGTTAATCCCAGATTAATAAAGTTCGAATCAAACATCATCGGTGAATCTTTGGGAAGCGACCCAATAGATCCCTAGATATGTTTGCAGTAAATACGGTCGTCCGACTATCTGAACACGTATGTACCTCGTACTACATTTTTACCGATTTACGAGACAAGGTTGGCTTCTAGCAAAGCACCATGCCTACCCATTCTCCAAAAATATTCTTACTGGAATATACGATCTTTATCAGGCGTAGTATATTGTAGTATTACGTATTGCGATCCAGTATCGTATGTCACGTGGAAGGCCTGGGGCTGGAATAGTGGCTGCCCCGTACGAAACACATATCAGATATCTAGCAACTAGACTTTTTGAATTGGATAATCACGACCTTGTCATATTTCCCGATGGTTGCAACACAATAGAGAACCAGTTCTGAATCCCTGCGTGATCATCATCTTCATATGTCTGAAGTGATACTTCTGTCGTGACATCACATCCAATACACTACGATTCCCAATAAACCCAGTAGAGGCGTACACAGAACCTGTTAAAGCCCTGGAAGACCAAAATCAAAGTTTACCAATTGTCACAAGTACTAGCGATGCAAGTCTCAAGTTAAGACCAAATACACCTACCCTGAAGCGGACTGCCATAGACATATATACATACTACCAATGGGATTTCGTGGGGTCTATCCAGAGTGAAGTTGATTTCCGTACCATCGGTAAAACACAACCTCCTATCATACTTGCATAAGTATCATATACTTAAACATATAAGAACTATGTCGTTATGCCCTCACAACGCGTACAAGTGCAATACTAGTCTATTTCGCATTATCGATATCCAGTCTCAATAATACTACGACTAGGGATATTTAATGATTAAACCTTTATGGATTGATACTGTCTCATATCATCTCAATCCGGAACTAATAATATGGACTTTTACCAATTATATATATCAAAGTAAATGAATCACAAATCGGCAAAAGGCAATTTCATCACTACATAGTTAATTTTGTACAAAAATACAATGTCTTTTACAAACAGTGACGCTATGGCTCGTAACTGTCCAGCACTCGTGACTTCCGTAACTTAAAGGTTAGTGCCTCCTTATGAGGCTCATCATCGGGACTTATATACAAAAATATAGTACCTACAGTCACCCCCACTTTGATGGGACTTTTACAGTGTATGACAGTGACAATCATATCAAAGTTATGCAATGCATTTTTACTTACCTGGCTTGCCAGCTGCTACCTGACTTACATGTTGCTTCGAACTGAGTTGATCTAGTGGTGAGGTACTTCATCCCCAAGGTTCATCCCTGCAAGATGGTGCGATCTCTATGAATCACTACCGACCCCATGGTTCATCACTGTAAGATGCTGCGATCTCTATGAATCACTATTGAACTGAACTGATATGGTGGTGAGGTTCTTCGACCATAAGCTTCATCCCTATAAGATATTGCGATCTCTAGGAATCACTACCGAACTTAGCTGATAAGAGGTGGTCCATTCCCGAACCGTTACTGTAAGGTGTTCCATTCCCGAATGGTAACTGTGAGGTGGTCCATTCTCGAACCGTTATTGGGAGGTGGTCCATTCCCGAACCATTACTGAGAGGTGGTCCATTCCTGAACTGTTACTGCAATTACTGTGAGGTGGTCCATCCCCGAACCGTTACTGTGAGGTGGTCCATTCCCGAACCATTACTGTGAGGTGGTCCATTCTCGAACTGTTATCGTGAGGTGGTCCATTCCCGAACCGTTATTGTATGGCAAAATGGGTAGGCTGGTCACCCCCTGACTCGGTTTATCTTTTTGTTGTTTGCTATTTTCCTTATGTCAGAGTAGATCTCCTGATATGACATTGCATACCAACATACTATATTGCCTTTTACGAGATAATCCCGTTAACTACACATATTTTCGTCCTCATATGATGCTTAGTGTAGAAACCAGAGAACCTTCAATGTACTTGATAAAACTCAAATCTGACCTTCTGAATAGATGATCTGAACTAGACTCCAAGCGTGTGTGAACCAACGCCTTTCGCAGCTTCTTCCTTAAGTAAGCCAACTCGATGATTTTGTCTCGAAGAATGGGATCAGTGGGTCTAACCAACCTAGATATCTTGATCATACTCCATAATTACTTCTGCATACTCAACATGATATAGTTTTCTTCTTCTTTTCTTTCATCTCTTCATTTTCATCATTCATTTTTTTTTTCAACACACCTACCCTTTAAGGTAGCATTTCTCCTCATAGTGGTCCTAATACTCGCCCATGGGTAGCTTCACACTTAACGATTATAGGTGGTTTATTTTTCCTCTTTAGAGAATTTTTCTTCGTTTCCAACCATATCACATATCGTAACACAAGTAAATCAGGATGGACATCTAAGCAAACAGTCATTCACCGACCCGTCATCTTTTCAACTAGTCATCTCGTTGACTACCAGGCTTCTTCTTCTAAGATCCTGTATTTAAGTGCCCGTGAGTCTAGCCGAGATCAACCACTCAGAATACCGAATGAGAGCACATCTCGCACTTATCGTTCCTAAGGTTTCACCCTACAGCAAGTAATTTCATCACCGGACATATGCCTAACCATCAAGGACTTCTCTCTCTCTCTCTTTCTTTTTCTTACTCCACTGGAATTCTTCCTTTCAACTACTGATAGTGCGGTCTTCACCCCCTGGGATTCATTCCTGAAACTAATACTGATGTGGGCCTTAACCCTGGGATTCATTCCGGAAACTGATACTGATGTGGGCCTCAACCCTGGGATTCATCCCCGAAACTGATACTGATGTGGGCCTCAACCTTGTGATTAATCCCCGAAACTGATACTGATGCTATATTTCTGATTCTGGTTGGCTTACATTTGCCACGTTCTCATTCTTTTTGAAACATGTGAATAAAATACAGAACAAAAACAAAAAAGAATGCAAGTACGTTATGTATATGCATGAATGCATGAATGAATTTCCCGTTCCATTGGGTTAGGTCTTCTACCAGTTCTCCTGGTGACCGTTCGATCTTCTCTCTCTCAGGCAAAATATTACTTCAATCCATCCACGTTGATTGGCTCGGTGAACGCGTTCCTTACTAAGTCTGACAGTCTCACTACCCCGTTTCCCATCACTTTCTTGACTATGTAGGGTCCTTCCTAATTGGGTCTGAACTTTCCTCTCGGGTCTGTCGTCGAAGGCTTTGACTTCTTGAGTACTAGATCACCCTCTGTAATCTTGGTAGGGTGCACTTTCTTATTGAATGCCTGAGCCAACCTCTTCTGGTATAACTGCATATGATGTAAAGATTTCATTCTCTTCTCATCGAGCAATGCCAACTGTTTAAATCTCTGCGAGGCCTATTCTTGTTTAGGTAACTCTACTTCTGCTAATACCCGCATGGACTATATCTCAACTTCCACCGGCTGTACTGCTTCCATCCCGTAGACCAAAGAGTAAGGCGTGGCTCATGTTACTGTTCTCACAGAAGTTCTGTACCCCCACAGGGCGTACAGTAGATTTTCAGCCCAGTCTTTATAGTTCTCTATCATTTTGGCTAATATCTTCTTTATTGTCTTATTGGCTGTCTCAACTGCCCCATTTACCTGTGGTCTGTAAGGTGACGACTTGTGATGTCCTAATCCCATTCTTGTGTAGCATTGCCTTCATTTCTCCTTGAAACTGGACTTCGTTGTCTGTTACTACGTGATGCGGCATCCCATATCGATAAATTATGTTCCGGGCTTTGAACTTTTCCATCTGTTATGAAATAACTCGGCTTCCACCCATTTTGAAAAGTAGTCTACTGCCACTACTATGAAACGATGTCCATTCGATGCATGCGGTCGAATCTCTCCAATCATGTCGATTTCCCACGTTGAGAAAAGCCACGACTTCGACAGCCCGTGCAACTCTGTGTGCGGCAAATGGTTCAAGTTATCGTGTGCTTGACAATCGTGATAATGCTTCATCAGCTTCACGCAATCAGTTTCCATAGTCGACCAGTAGAAGCCTTGTCATATTACCTTACGAGATAAATTCAATCCATTCATATGCAGTCCACATACGCTGGCATGTACTTCTTCCATCGCTTTCTGAGCTTCTTCTTTTCTTAAGCACTTCAGTTGGATGCCATTCGCTTGTCTCTTGTATAGTTCTCTCATCAAACTCACATATTTAGAAGCCAACTTCTGAATGCTTATCTTGTCATTTCTGCTTGCTTCTTCTGGAAGTTCCCCGTGTTCCAGGTGTAGGCATTATATTTTTGCATGTGAAACCCGATGATGAGTCTCAGTTGGAGGCACTATCTTTTAAGTTGCGAAAGCCACGGGAAACGGACATCGGAAGGGAAGAGTCAAGAATCGACTCATTGACGGATTAAGTTCACTAGTTTAGCTTCGAGTAACTCGTTTAGTTTCTATTTTAAAAATTATTCCCGACCCAAGACACTCACAAATCACCTAACCTCGGCCCAAAATCCCCGCAAGCCCTTTGACCTTGACCTAAAACCCTGCTAGCCCACACACCTAGCCCACACAAACCAAACCCACCAACCAAGGCCCACACACCCATTTGCCTAATACACACCCAAATTAAATCAAATAAATATTAATTAGATGATGTAATTAAATAAAATAATAATTAAATCATTTACCAAATTAAATAAAACATAAATAAAATCATGCCTAATTTAAATCAAATCAAATATGTTATATACCTAAATTAAAAAGATGATATACCTAATTAAAATCAATCATAACAAATTAAAAATATTGACTTCCTAATCCAACAAATATCATGCCTAAACAATACAAATTAAATATCATAACTTCATAATTTGAGCCAAGTTTGTCCCCTCTCAATCTTTGGTTTTCCTTGTTTAAAACTAAATCAAATCCTCATTGAATGCACAAATCCTTTCCCTTGTCAACCCTAGCCTTTGCCTATAAAACAAACCAATTCCAACACTTCCCCCCTTGGATTCACGCACAAAACAGAAAAGAAAAAGCCTATCTCCTTCACACAACAACATTCACGCCAATCACCATAGTTAGTAACAAAAAAATATTCTTTTCGTCTTCTCCACTCCATAGCCGAACACATCACCCTCCTCAACCCCTCCATAGTCGAAAATAACAAGCCTTTATACCCTCCTAAAGCCACCGAAACCAGCCCTATACAGCAGTCCTCCATCACCGAAAATTACAACCAAAAAGGCACTGCAGTGAACACAAAAAAATTGCACTGTTTTACACGCCCAAACGGCAGCAAAACCACCCTAAAACAGCCCCTAAAACACTAAAAAATTGCATAAAAAACTGCACGTTTAATCCTTAAGATATCACAAAAAAAGCTGCACTTAAAGCCTTTAAAAACATCAAAAACAGTAGCCTAAAACACCAAAACAGTGAGTTGAAACAGTGAGCAGAAATACAGCAAAAAATCAGTAAATCGGAGGCCAAACAGCGAGCAAAACAGCAAAACGGTGAGCTAAGACGCTAAACCAGTGAACCAGAGATGTGAGGAGCTTTACCCTTTCGATCTCCGCGAAACGCAAGCCCGAAAGTTGGCAAAAAAGGTTAGACCTGAGGGTATTTTTCACACTTGTTTTCAGTTTCGTTTTTACTATTCATTGAGCTTTATTCACATGATTATGATGTTTAAATGCATGTTTCGGCCTTTGAGTAGATAAATATGTATGTGTTATGAATATGATGTTTGTTGTGGGCATTGGATAAAATGAAAGGCGTGTCACCTCTTGAGGTATATCGGATGGAATCCCGGACGTAAATTCATAGCCGATTCCGAATGGATGGTAGTATGATCTGTACTCGGGCCATAACTCCACGTACCACTTGAGTAAACGGCACATTCTTTTGTTTAATTTTGAGTTGTTTAATTATTCCGCCATTTAATTTTCTGCACGTTATTTATTTATGTAATGATGAGAAAAACGCATGGGCTTAGTAAGTACGATGAAAGGTCCTCTAATTGAAGAGGTTAAAATCCTTTACCACGATGCTTCGCCGCGCCGAGTATTTTTGTGTTTACTTTTGTCTTTGTTTATGCATATTATGTGTTTATTACGCATGGGCTTAGTAAGTCGGATTAAAGGCCATCTGTTTCACGGGGATAAGATCCTTACCATGATACTTCGCCGTGCCGGATGACGTACGTTCGATTGGACGTGAGATGTGTTCAATCGGATATACAAAGTCTGATATCTTGTCTTTGTTATTATGCCTTTATTTATGCATATTATATGCTCATTGCGCATGGGCTTAGTAAGTCGGATTAAAGGCCCTCCGTTTCACGGGGATAAGATCCTTTACCACGATGCTTCGTCGTGCTTCTTGTCATGTCACTGATTCTTTTGTACATCATTGCCTTATTCATGCATGTATTATGAAATCCATATAGTTGCACCCATTTACCTTAGTCTTGGCTTAATGTATTACAATTTATGCATCCATGTTGTGAAGGAGTGTGGATATTATTTCTTGTGGTATATCGGGAAAACCCAGACGTAAATTTCCGTTTAGCCGATTCCGAATGGACGTGTAGTGCGGTCTGTACTGGGATACAGTTCCACGTACCACTTGGAAAAGTATTCACATGCATGTTTGTGCCCATATTAGTTATCATCTTTCGTATCACATATAACATGCTTAATCAGAAATTTATAGTGTCCACATGTGCGCACTTGCATCTCTCTCATTCTTTGCATTTTTCTTCTTCCAATCATGATTAATCACACTCTTTAGCATTATATCATGGCACGTTTATCTTTAATGTACGAGTGCATCTTTAGTGGTTATCTTTTGCGTGTTTAAATTCGCATTTTTCTTAATATCTTCAAGTTATGCGCTTATGTTGATTTTGTTTACTATGCAGTTATTTTGATCTTGTTTCTATGCCTTTATAATGTGCTTATAACATGAGATGTTCGCTGTTATCTTGATTTCCTTTATATGGCATGACAAAATTGCCATGGTTGTTTGTGTTTATGTTGGCATGAATGATTGAACTCTTATGATTTTATATGCTTGTTGTTGCATGCAAACTTAGCAATAGGACAAAAACCATGTATGTTTAGATGTAAGCTTTAATTCATGTATGTGAACTTAGGATTGTGGTGGACTTTGAAATATATGTCATAGGCTTGGTTGGATTATTGCATAAATCTTTACATTACAAGTGGCATTAAGTAAGGGACCATTCCGAACCCAATGGTTTGAGGTCTTCCC
>SKCR01014360.1:0-99514 GCA_019454045.1 Zanthoxylum bungeanum
GTTACAACATAATTTGTAATTGACATTGGGAAGCGCACTATTAGATATATATCTTTAAATAAAGTTCCTGGTCAAGATTTGCTAACACGGGTCGGTTAATAAAATCCACTGAGACCAGTACATGTCGTATATTGTGACTTGGTCCGATGGTTTATTGACCGGTGCGTAATCACACGCGTATAACGCAAGCGCACGTATCATTCAAGTAGTATAAAAATATCGATCCCACGAGGACTTAATTTCTACTGTTGTTATTAATTATTGATACTATTTATTTACAAGTATCTAATTAAGGGAGAAGAGAATGATTGCTTTTGGTTGGTTGAATGTGGATTTGCTTAAATAAAATAAACAAAAGAAAATACTAAGAAAAATAAATAAAAGACACAAAGATCTAGGGTTGTGATTCCACACAATATTATCCTAAAGATGAATTGATTCTCTTATATATATGTAATAAGTCAGTTTGCTAACCTGGAACACGAAGATATGCAAAAACCTTTGTCGATGGTCAGACGCAAATAACAAAATAACTCAATTAATCATATGTCTATGTTAACCAAGTTAACTGAATTCATTAAGTTCAAGTTCCAAAAGTGGCTACCCCCGCCCGACAGGTATATGTCTATCCTGTAAGGAAATCTATCAAAGGGTTATCTATCATCAAGGAAGAACGTGGGCTATTAAATCTAAGGCTGAAACCTAAAATCCATTCGTCAAGTTCATTTTAAGTTTACCAAATCATCTTATTAATGGCCAGTTAATAAGAATCATTAAGACTAAGACTCAATAAACAAATCTAAAGTATTACCCATAATAAAGAAAATCAATTATTAAGTGTGTGAATATTGTGTTTCATTACTTCCCTAGAATAAAAATAAAATGATGGGGGTTGGGGGATCCACCCTTACTACTTCTAATTTAGAAATCTCTTTTATTATAATATGGAATTTATCCGTGATATTACCAATCGACCATATATGCGGTATCCTCATTAAGTCAGATTTTCTAATTAAGTCCAACCGATCATAAAGGCGGTGTTATTATTTGTCCATAACCAGCCATATAGGCGGTAATCATCTGTCACATAAAGACCGGCCATATAGGCGATGTCACATTATGTCAAATAAATAAAACCAGCCATTAAGGCGGTAATCCTTTTAGTTAAATTATAATTTCCATATTATAATTAAGGGAGATTAATCTAAATTAAAATAATAAAAGTTTCACCCTTCCCCAGCGGAAATCTAACTACTAAACATAAAAGAAAGGAAAAGAAAAGAAAGTAAACTATTACTATTACTGAAAGTAAAAATACATAATTTAAATTAAAAAAATAAACAAACAAGATGAAATCCTTAAATTCCTTAAAAAAACCTAAGGAAAGCATGAGAATTACAAATGAAATGGTTTGGTATTTATAGGCAAATCTAAAGGCGTCCACCAATTTCTCCACCAATTGCTCCACCAAACACTCCACAAAATCCTCCACCAAATACTCAACCAAACATCCCACAAGACACTCCACAAAACACTCCACCAAACATGCAAGCATTTTTTGTGGAAGTTTGACAATTGTAAATTGTCATTTTCCATTTTTTGTTTTATTTTTAGATAATGACTTTAATAATTACACAAAATATATTGGATTATTCGTTAATTTCGGTCTTGAAAATTTCGGAATTCAAAAATATTTAAAATTTAAAAATTTTAGATCTTTGAGTCTTCTTTAATCTGCAATTTGAATCAGCTCAATCGGATATCGGATGAAACCGTTATGGTCAAAATACCAAACTTGCACAAAATTGGAATTTAGGACTGCACTTCGTGACGCGTACAGTAAATTTTCATTTTTGACCTTTTTTCCTCCGAATTTCATCGTTTTAGCCCCGAGTTGATTCCATTAAGTCCCAATATTATTTTTATCTGCAAAATAAATAAAAACACATCAAAACGTTCATAAAACTCGAGAAACTATACAAAATATTAGGTTAAATGAGTGGGAAATAGTGATATAATTACAACTCATCACACCCCCAAACCTAAAATTTTTCTAGTCCTTGAGCAAAACAACAAAATAAAATAACATAAACATCTATAAAATTAAGCTAAGCCATTTTCGTATGGATCACAGTTGCATTTAGCATATGCAACAAGCCTTTAAACCCCTAGGTGTCCCTAGTGGATGAGTTGTGGTCTCGTGAGGGTTTACAGCAACAATACCCACAAACGTTTGATAAAAGTAAAAAAATAGTAAAACTAATGCACACAAAAGTAAAAAGACAATAGAAAAGAGAATAAAGAAGTTAGTGACTAAACAGGTGAAACTTCTACTCCAAGTTAGTAGTTGTTTTCTTTCTTTCTAAATTACCGAATAAGTAAATTCTCCGATTATTTTTACCATTCTTCATATACACAACCAACAAAATATTAATCAACTCATTTTGCCCACAATAGTCACAAGTGCAGTTGAGAAGAGAGTAATATTTTTGTCCTAAAGTTTTATCAGAATTCACACCTTTTTGTAGCAATGGAATAATTTTTTTTCTGATTTTTCTGATTTGTTTTCTTTGATTTTTGATTTTTTTTTATTTATATACAATATCTTCCATCCATGTAGCTAGCTCTGGGCCAGTGACTCCCAAACCAGTTGGCTTTAGGGCACTAGGTATTAAGACACCCCTACAGACTTAATTACTCAGACTTCAGATATATATATATATATATATTTTGCAACATCTTCGATCCATGTAGCGAGCTTTAGGCCAGTGGCTTCCAAACCAGTTGGTTTTAGGGCACTAGGTGATAAAACACCTCTACGGACTTAAAAACTCGGATCTCAGACGTTTTTTTTTACTCCATTGTCATTTATAGATGCTTCCTCCAATTAAACTAGAGCACTGAATATTACAAAATTTTCAATTACAGCTCATGTCTGTATGTTACCATGCATGTTGATAATACATGCCAACTGAGCATATGAAGATCATTTTAGTCAGTTTTATGGAGAATTCACAAATTAAATAATTCAAAAAGAAATAAACAAAAATTAACTTGTTTCGAAAATGGGTTTGAAATACGTATCAAGAGTGGAAACTCCTTACACAACTATCTCTCACCAATTTCACCAGATTAATCAAGTTAAAAAAACAAAATATTTTTTTTTAATTTTTGTAAAAATTTTCAATTTTTTTGTTTTTTTCGAAAAATTTTGGACTAAAAATAAAAATAAGATACTATTAACTATTCCCCTCCCCCAAACCTAAATGAGACATTGTCTCCAATATCTTAAATAGTAGAAGAAGAGTTTAGAAGATAGTACATGGTTAGCTGAATTACTACATGAAAATTAAAGGTTAAGATCCAGATTTATCCGACGCTTCTTACCACGATCGTCTTCAGTCCATTTTATCTTGGAAAGGACATGGTCAATTTGTGGTTCAAAGGCCAAGATTTTGTCAAGTAAATCCTGGGCAGTTCTGGCAGTGAAGAGGAGTTCTTTCAGAGGTTTTGTCACGAACCCATTTCTCCTGGCGTCATAAAGAAACACACAAAGAATATTAAATAAATAGGTTAAGATGAAGTATGAATAAATTATTCGTATTGGATATTGAATAATTTATTCGGTGTTTTGAAAAATTTTTAAAATACGATCTCGCCCGAACCCGCGCTTCCACTGCGCCCAATGCACAAAAACCCCAACAATATATGTATGTTTGTAAACAAAAATTTTAATTTGTATGTGTGATTGTGGGCACGGGGCCCTGATATATTGATATTGAGATTTGATTTGTCTTGGGTTTGGATCGAAGGTTTTTTTTACTCATCTGATATTTGTTACAGGTTGTAGTGAGGTTATCCAAAATTTAGGGTGTGTCATGTCCGTTTTTCGTTAGGTTTCAAGTTTAGGGAGATGGGTTATTCCTGTCTTTTGCCAGTACTATCCTGTCATCTGGTGAGATGTTACACATATTAACTTTATTGGAGTTGGTACTCGACGTATCGATTTCTCATGTATTTTCCTGTAAATACGTATATGAATAATATTTTGTAATGAATAAAATATACATTTTCGTCAATATATTATCTTTATAATGGTAAAGACGTATAAGACCAATGAATGATTAAGTTATAACGTAATTGCAAAAGTGTCGCAATTGACATTGAGAAATGTTATAACAGTATCATTCTTAAACTGTTTCTGGTCAAGGTTTACATTCTTGGTCTGTAAGTAAACCTGGTACGTGTTGTATATCAGAATAATGCATTATGGTGGTTTATCTCAGTGATTCACGAGTCTAGAGAGACTCGTATAGACATGTAGGTGTTCGTAGCGGATGAACACTGAACGATTCACAGAAGATTCCTAATAGATGATACGTTTGCGTCAATAGGAATCTTCTCGAGTTGAGTAGCATAATGGTCATTTGACTTGAGATACCACGGTGGATATATGTGTTATCCTCCACACTTTGATGGCAGTCACGTCTTCGACCTTTTTAGGTTAGACATCCCTCTATTCGTTGGGTGTGGACCGATGCTCATGATATCCGGTGATATATCCATAGAGGAACCCTCAGTCATGCGTACAGGATTTAGATGTCCACTTCATGAGATTGTGATTTATTAAATCCATAGCCATGGTACACTCGGAAATGAGTTCTGAGTGTTATTGAGAAATCACGAATCTATATGTCGACGAGATTATACCTTATGAGATTTGACGATTATATCTATGTCTATGGTATTTATTCGGATACCTATGATGGAAGGATTATACATATGGTTCAGCGATAATATTCGTGATCGTCATAATTTATGAGTGGGTAAATTATGAACACGGGATTGGATTCCGTGATAAATATACCTGAACTTAGAGAGTCTCACATAATCAAAAATATTCGTAGAGCACTAGGGCGACTTATAAAGAGTAATATTGATTATTCGGAAATTGTTTAACGGTAAATGGAAATTACACATGCGGAAACATTCGGTAATTTCCTAAATTAATGTGTATATGTATTAGATACATAATTTGATTAGATATATATTAATTACAAAATGAATTTGAAACATATGTTAACCATGGATGTATTTTATCATTTAGTGTAAATGTAGAAATACATTATATATTTATTTAAATGAATTAATTGATTAAAATATTAATTAACTAATTCTTTAAATAAATATATTTTAAATATATAAGTATATGTCTTTTGAGAATATGACATGTGTTATACATTTAAATGGTGACATGTGGCATTTTTTGAATATTAGTGGGATGAGATATTTTTTCTTGAAATTATTTCAAAAAAAAAAAAATTATCTCTCCCTTGGGGCCAATTTCGACCATGACATGATATAATAGGGGTTGTTCATTTTCTTCCCCAATTTAACAACAAGAACAACAAAAAAGAAAACCCTAAGAAAAGGAGAAAAATTGGTGAGATCAAAAACTCAAATTTAAGCTTAAAGATTTGGAAATTCAAGGTAAGTTTCTTAATCTTTTAAGTGGGAAATTATTTCTTTTGCTTTATTTGAATACATGCGATGTAGTTTTGATTTTCTCTTCTCTTGGATATGAGTTCTGTTTGTTGGATGCTTGTTGGGAAGTTTATATGCATGTGTGATGAAATTTTTGAGCTTAATAATGGTTATTAGAGTTCAATTTTCTCTAAGAAATTTAAGTTGCAATTTTAGAGTTTCTATGCCACTTTATGGAATTCTATAATTGTTCTTGAGTGTTTTTGGATGTGATGAGACTTTAAGAATGTTGGAAGATTATTTTAATGCTAGATTGAAAGTCAATTTGGTGAAAATTTGATTAATTGGATTTTCTAGGGTTTATGCCTAATGTTAAATTGGGGCTTTTCATTCTATGGATGCAATTGAGTATATTAGAACTATACTAATCATTTTGGTAGTGTTTTGGAAACACTTAATTGTGTAATTGACACTTTTGGACTAAAATGATCAAAATATAAAAAGTTTGTAACTTAGGCAATTTTCGATAATGGGTATTTTGAATATTTCCAAATTAGATTTAGGATTCAATATTAAAATAAATAGTTTATTTAAATAGTCAAAAGAAAATTTTTGAAATTCGAAAAATCCGATTTTTCACCTTCCGCTGCGCTACCCGACAAAACCACAAATACGCCAACAAACTTAACTAAAGACTCTTGGATTATTTAGCATTTTTTTTTTTATTATAAATGAATGATTTTCAGTGATTTTTTAAGGATCTTGGGAGATGAGTTTTGTATTTTTTTTTTTATTATCAATCATTTGAAATGTCAATTTTACTCTACTTGATTAAATTCTAATTAATCTTCAACTCTTCCTGGTTAATCGTAAATTGCATGATTTGCTCATGGAGTAATTTACTACTAATTTTCAATTAAACCATCCAGCTTATGAATAATAAAATGAAAGAATACAATTGAAATAAATCATATTAAGTAGTATAAATATACAGTTAAATCAAAATATTTGGGGAAAAAGTACTTCACAGTTTGAATTTAGATGAACATTTTAGCAAGCGATCTCCATTCTCCATGGTTGGAATTTGGGGCAATATTACAGCAAGTATTAAAATAGCGCTTGCTACATCTTCACGGTTGGAGAAATCAACCGGGCACCAAAATAGAGAATTTCTCCATTTTAACGGAGGATTGGAGAAGTTCTGAAAGTTTTTAATAATAAATAGTGTGTGCACGAGTCGGGTTCGGTTGGATTAGGATTCAACCCATCCAACTCATAAATAATATGGGACTTGAGCAAGTTTCAGATTTAGTTAGTGCGTTCAATTTATTTTATTTTTTAAAAAAATTCCAAGTTTTAATTAAAAATTAAATTATAAAATAAAAAATAATTAACTTATGATAATAATGGATTTGAAATTTTTTAAAACCGTATCATCGTGTATGAATTACAAAAAATTTTCTAATTCAATCCGTTGAGTGGTAGGTTGACCCACGAATCAAATTGGATTTGCACACCACCCCCTTTTAAGTTCTAACAAGAGTACTTTTTAATCGGAAGATAGTGGAATGCGCATTAATGAGGACGAAGGAATAAAATTTATTACACAGACTAGAAGTTGAATGAAAATTTCTTCTGGTAGGTATTGTTAGATAATATCCAAAACAGCAGCAATAAATAAGATATCAATTACAAAGCTGGAAACCATCAATTATCAATATTTGCCGTTTGAGAGCGGGGCCCAATTCCTGCATTTCAAACTCTCTTTTTTTTACCTGTTAATATTTGAAATTTATCGAGAGGGACGAAAAAGTGCAGTAAGACCCTTTTGAGTTTCGAGTTTTGACAGTTGACAACTAATCTTCTCTCTCTGTTAATAGTTTAATACTTTAAAAGCTCATTTTATATCATCCCAAGTCTCATCCTTTGAGCATTTGTAGACACTCTGCTGTTTCTTTCCTTCTCTTTCTTCTTCTTTTGGGTTTTTTAACTTTTTTTTTTTTTTCTGTTAGATGCATCTTGGTTTCTTTAACTGAACTTTTTAGGGTGTTTTAAAATAAAGGGCTAGTTTATTACTGTACATTACAAGTCTTTTTTGTTGCTGAGTTTTAAAAAAAGATGATGAGTGCATCAAAGTTCATTAAATGTGTTACAGTTGGAGATGGTGCTGTTGGGAAAACATGTATGCTCATTTGTTACACAAGTAACAAGTTCCCCACTGTAAGTCTTCCAATACCCATCTCTCAAAATCCCCCTTTTTTGTCATAAATTTGTGTTCCATTTATGATTTTTTATCTTATTTATCCATATGGAGTTCATTAATATTCTATATGCTTATCATATTGTTGTGCTTTTTGTTTACCAGGATTATATACCCACAGTGTTTGATAATTTCAGTGCCAATGTAGCTGTTGATGGTAGCATTGTGAATCTGGGCTTATGGGATACTGCAGGTATCTATCTGGCTTCAACTTGTTATAGGCATTTGTTAGTTTTAGTTTTTAAATTGGGGTTTGCTTTCTTTCTTTTTTTTTTAGTTTTTTAGTTTTTTTTTTTTTCATTTTTTGTTTAACTAACTGTTATTATATTTGCTTTGATTTAAAGGACAGGAAGATTATAGCAGGTTGAGGCCATTGAGTTACAGAGGTGCAGACATCTTTGTGCTAGCTTTCTCATTAATTAGTAGGGCAAGTTATGAAAATGTTCTTAAGAAGGTAATTATTTCAATATTAATGTCTTTTGCCCTTTAATTTCTGTTCTACTTTTGTGTGTCACTTTAGTTATTGCTACTTTTAAATCATGTTTCACAAAAGTTGGTCTTTTAATCTTTTTAATTTAATTAAAGCCTGTATGTGTTGCTTTACACTTCAGTCCCATGAATTAATGTTTTCTTAGTTTGGGTCATTTTCAATGAAGCAGATAGATAGCTTTTGTCAGAAGTAATTTTTCTGTAATATCATCTATCATTTATTGAAATCCTTTTTTATTTTTTTTCAGTGGATGCCGGAACTTCGTCGGTTTGCACCCAATGTTCCGATAGTTCTAGTTGGAACAAAGTTAGGTAGGCAAATTTTTTTCAAATTTGCAATATGATGATGCATTTGAATTCCCATGTAGGGACGAGACATGTTATGATGATGGGAATTTATCATTTTTAGGCAAATCCAAAATTTTTTTTTATCAAATTGAGCATGCAAATTTTTTATTTATACAAATGAGCAAATACCCCTTCTATGTCTATTTTTTGCAGCGAAGCAAGCTACAATTTCCTTTTTTTTTTTTTTTTTTTCTTTTTTTGAGATGGTTGCCGCCATGAGAAGGAAAAAATAGATGGAAAAAAAAGATTTTGAGGAAGATGAAGAAGGCATCTTTGTCTAAAATTATAGATCTGTTCATTTGTTGAAAGGAAAAATACGGTTGCTCAAATTTGATAAAAAAGTTTGCCACTTGCCCAATTTTGGTAATATTTCCCTATGATTAATCTAAAGCACATTAACCTTTTTTATCTATATCAGATATTCGTGAAAACAGGGGGTATTTAGCTGATCATATGGGATCTAATGTCACAACTGCTCAGGTATGTATGTCGTATAGCACTCTTAGGTCTACCTAAATATTTTTTCATATAGCATTTATTTAATGTTGTGAGAAAGTAGCTCAATTATCATATAATAAACAGGGGGAGGAGTTGAGGAAACAAATTGGTGCGGCCGCATATATTGAGTGCAGCTCGAAGACTCAGCAGGTAAAGGAGTAGTTGGTGAACAGGAAATTTGATCATTTGCTGTTGATTTCCAAGAGCCCATTTCATTTTTTGTTGCTTTGATGGATACTGCTTATGTGTTTTTTGTTTTAATTTTCAGAATGTCAAAGCTGTTTTTGACACAGCTATCAAGGTTGTTCTTCAACCTCCTAGGAGGGAGATAGCAAGGAAGAAAAGGCACAGAAGATCCGGCTGCTCAATTGCGTAAGTACTTCACCTTCTCATAGTCTAATCATAACATTCACCTTTCATAGTCTCAGATGATAGATGATAATACTACTTGAACCATTTTGTTTAGTTTAGCAACGTGCATTATACATAGCTTTGTTACCTTCTTCAAACCTAATGGCGAAGCATAATATTTGTGTTCGTTTGTTGCCTTAATAAATATCACATATTCTTTTGACCTCTGAAACCAAGTTAACTGATGTTACCTCATTTTTCTGCTTTTCTTCACATTCTTTTCCGACAGCAGGACTATCGTGTGTGGAGGCTGCTGCGCCACTTAGTAATGAAGCACTCTTGACGCCCCTAGCTGTTTCGTGAATGTCTTCAGACATTCAGTCCTTTTACTTATCTAAGTATGTCTACTTTTGCGTGTAGCATAGCAGCAGCGATATAGTTTGAACTAAGCAATATATTTATTTGTATCCTACAAACTGACTTGAGAGGGAATTTTGTCCATTCTCTCATGCACTTTTTACCAAGTAAATCATGTTGTTGTAATTTGGGGTTTCTTCTGATATTGACTTGATGCTAATGTTAAATATTAGGTTATGGGTGTTCATAGAGTCCCCTTCTCTGTCATTCATTAACAGTGGTTTTGCTAATATATCCAAGTATGGGTACAAGTGCATTGAGGTTGAAATAGAAGGCATTGAATTTGGAAATTTCAAGCATTAATTTTGATATTTGATCTACCATTTGATTTTTGCTTTCCAAATCAGTGCTAAATCAAGTAGGGCTCTGTGCCTCGGCAGTATCCATGGCCCATCAGTTCAATTGTTATGATGCCACCAAATGCCCAAAATTATGCAACGCCCCCACACACTTCACTCTATCTCACTTTCAAGTTTCAACAGGGTAGTGACGTTTAACCCCTTCAATTCATCTCGTTACTATACGGATTCGAATCCAAGACCTTCACGGTAAAATAAATCGAACTAATTTTTATTAAAATGATTTGAATTCTTTCAAGACTCAACATGTATTTTTTTGGCATTGGACTCTTTCATTAACTGATAGAAATATCAATTTAGAAATGACTCGTGTTCTAATTCATTATTTGGTTTTTGATATAAGAACACTCTCAAAGTCTTCACCCATCTATTTTCGGAATTATCCTTAATAAAAAAAAAAACCCTTAATTTTTTCTTCTCTCTCACTTGCTAATTTTATCAAACTATGGACTTCTCCAATTAATTTTTTCCTTTTCAGATCCTTTCTAGAATTACTCTTAGCAATGGATTCTTTTCTCTCTTTTTGGAATCGTTGGAAATCTCACGGTCAAATCACCCTTTCCGGGCTTAAGCGGAGCAGGTAAAACCCCCAACTGTCCTGAATTCAAATCTATGATCTTAAGATGAGATCTTGAACCTTACACCACCAAGCTACGCCCCCTTGAGGACATAATGTGATAAATTAAAATTTTTTAATTTCAAGTAAAAATCATTTGAGATTGAATATATATAATGTGATATATCCATTTTCAATGATTCAAAAGATGTTGCTACTGATGATGGTGATAATGCAAAATGCAGTTTGCTTACTGATGATGTGTGTAATTACTTTGAGGGTTTTGGGTTTATGCCCCCAAGGGGTGTGGCTTGGTGGTGAAGGATCCAGAATCTCACCTTGAGGTTCTGGGTTCGAATTCAGGGGATGCAACTTCTTGTAAGAGCCTGGGGCAGCCGGGGGTTTTACCTGCGCCGCGGCCCAGAATGAGTGGTTTGGTGGCGGGATTTCCAACGATTTCAAAAAAAAAAAAAAAAAAAAAAGTTTTGGGTTTATAAATTACCATTCCAATTATTTGGTTGAGTGGATTTTGTCGCACTTATAATGATATTTTCTTGCAAATGTCTTAAGCTTATTTGACATCTTTTGGAGAACACAACTATTTAATTTTGTAAGTTGATGAAACTTGAACAACAATTGTAGTATGAATGTTTGAAGATCAGATATCGTCAAGAGCTTGAGAGAGCAAAATGAGAAAAAAAATTAAAAAAAAAAAAAAAAAAACTAATAAAGGCAATTATGGACACAAATTAGATTAATTGAAAAGTGGGGGCTAATGACATAAATTAAGAGGGTCGGATATCACTATTCTTCCACAAATTAACTAGTATATAGGTATGTTAACCGACAAATTAAAGTAAGAAAATTTTATGAAAATTTACATAATTACCTAAAAAAATTTGTAAATTATAAGAATGACACTCTTTTAAGGTTAACGAATGGGTCGGGTTTTGAAAAACTAGATCTTTTTTTAAAATATTTTTTTTTAAATTCGAGTTTGAAACAAAACGCTAGAAACATGAATTCAAATTTTAATAAATTAAAATTTTCTAATATCTTAAAAATATTAACAAATAATATTAGAATTTTGATATCGATTTTTTAAACCCCAATCATTTGCCAACCCAACACCTTTTTATATATTTATTACTTTTAAACCAAATACACAAAACTCGGACCAAAATGTCTTCATTTTCCAACAACCCTAATTTCCGTCGCAGCCGGTGGCAGCAACGGAGGCGATGAGGAAAGAAGAAGCAGCGATGTCAAACATTTTTAGCTCAAAAACTGTCAACTTCTCCAAGTTCATCTTTTTCCACTCATTTCTGTAATTGATGAGTAATCTTCTCTCAAATCCATATTTCTCTACTTTTTGTTATGATGTATTGAAAGTTTGGGCAGTGTGTTTAGAGTTTGGATAGTTTAACATGAAATCGTGAGTAAATCACTTCAATAGTTTATTTTGAGAGATTTGTATTAATCGGAAATTAACCGCAAAAATAAAATTAACATTTCTTATGATGTAGAATTAAAAAAAAAAAGCCAAAATTTACCTATTTGGATTTTCTAAAAATCACTGAAATTTATTCATTTATAATAATAATAAAAAAAACAACTAAACAATCTAAGTCAATATAAATATTGATAATTTTGATATAAATATAATAAATTATTGAAAATATAATAAATTTATTACTTCAATAATAATTCTTTTAAATCGAAATATATTATCGCTCTTTTTTAATTATTTCTAAAATAAAATTTTGTTTTTCACACAAAAATATAATTCAAAACCTCCATAAAAAAATATTGAAAATTTAAAATATAATAAAAATTAAATTCGAACGATTCTAAAAATCACTCATACAAAATCCCGATTTGACTTATTTTTAATATTTATTGCTAATGCCTATCATATTGTTGCTCCCGTCAATCTATATAATCCTTTCCGAGTCATATTTACATGTATGTAGATGCCCTTGTAATCTTTTTTACTTGAAATTATATTTTTCAACGTTATGATTTTAACCCTATTTCAAATTCTCTTGGACATTTTTTAGCAGTCATATACTCATAAACATTTTTTGTTTCTTATGGAAACAACATAACATCTTTGTTTGGTAGGTATCTTCTGAAAATTTAAACCAAATGCTTTTTTACGTTAATACTTTGAACTCTTCAAATAGGAACAATCTGCATTTCATACCCCATATGGTTATAAATATTAAGGGGAATACACATTCAAAACTACATAAAATTTGCAAATCAAATCTCCAAAGAGGCCTGCTGAGCTGAAGCTGGATTTTACTGAAATAAGGCAAAATCTTTCCACTAAAACTCATCATATGCAGCACTTACCTGATCATATTATGTGGATTACTTGTAAGGATTTTCCAGCCATTCCAGTTTCTCGTCTAGCTTTTTAGCCATACAGGTATCCTCTTTTCAGACGAGCAGCACTTGCTTACAGCTGTTATACTGAAGTTTCTTTAAACGATAAATTACCTCGCGTCACTCCTGTGGAAGAAGAGCTATCTCGATTTCTTGGAGCGATTTTCCTTTGGTTTCCATAACATTTCTTTTTACGAAGACCACAGCCAACGAGCAAAAGGTTGCAAATATAGAGTACAAGAGCTGTGGCCCTAGTTGCTCCAACAATCGCAAAAACAGCAAGCCCACAAAGAAATTTATCACCTAAAGAAGGTGAGATATTCAAGAATCAAAATCATTTTGAGTCATCTGGCTTTACTACATTGTCAAAGCTGTCACAACAGCCAAATATAGGTTCTAATTTCAACTCTAAAATGAGGAGGGAGCATTCAACCAGTTGAAACAGAAAATATAAAAGAAAATTACCCAGTGCACTGACATACACACAGCCATTGCTTTTGCCCTAATTCGAATGGGGAAGATTTCAGGAAGGAGAAGACCTGGAACTGGACCAGCTCCTAGAGCAAATGTTAACACGAACCTGCATTAATTTTACAATGAGGGTCCATTTTTGGTAAACAAATAAAAATTTCTTTATGTTAACAGTCTTAAAAGTCTGTTTCACTGGGTTACCAGGAAATAAACCAAGACCATATTATTAAACAAACGTAGAGCAGTATTCTAAAACACGCCACCTAAGTGCCTAGGCGACATGTTTTCATTTGGCTGCCTATGGCCGCCGAGCCTGGCCCAAATCATTGGGGCTAAGCATTCACTAGAATGGGCAGCATTTTCTATCAATTTTGGCGAAATTTCACCGCCAAAAGCCGCAGTCAACCACCATTGACCACCCTAGATTTTGAAACCCTAAACCTAATTTGGTCCCATTTCATACCCACCCTAACCCCAATTTTACAAAATCAACTCCCTATCTCATTAATTTCAAAAAAATCCAATTTTACATAAACCCTAATTTCTGAATAAACTCCTAATTGCTTCAATTCTTTTGGTTTCTATCAAATTGACAATCTAGAAACCTTCCCTATCACTCATTTCCCCATGATCATTTGTCCAAATTTCCCAAAATTAAAAATCCCCAAATTGACCCAAAATCCTAATTCCAAATTCTCTATCAATTGAGGATCAAATTTCCCAAAATTAAAAATCCCCAAATTGACCCAAAACCCTAATTCCAAATTCTCTATCAACTGAGGAATTGTTTAGGCGGCGCTTGGACACTGGGCTACCACTCGACTAGCGCTTAGCGCGTTTTAGAATATTGATGTATAGTAGACAACATAATATAAGTTATAAATAAATGGAACATGACTTTTTTTAATTATCTCATATGTATCGGCAAAACCACTCCCCAACCCAATGCGAGTAGGATTCAAACTTCAAACCTCTTGTACCCCACTAAGCGGTCTCATCAGTTGTCAGTTGATTGCAGCATACAAAATTTTGCATATAGACATGTTTAGTAAATGAATATACAATTATATGAAGGATTCGTCAACTATAACGGTACTCACATAAGCATGCCACCAACAGAAAGGTATAGAGTTGCAGAGCCTGGTGTATAAGAACTCACAGCAGCAACTTGAATAGCCATTGACACTGCCTGTGTAGATTTCATAACAACAATGATTAAAACAAGATTAATGTACATGTGTTGCCAGCTTGTTTCCAAGATTATGTTACTTCTGGTCCAGGGAAACTATAGTATATCATTCTCATTTTCCATAAATCACTAATGAGCTCCTCTTCCTCATTACTCGTTAGACAAAATATTCATAATGCACTAGGAAACCAAACAAGTAAGCTCTGTGAGTAAGGTCCAAACTATGTGACAACACGTGCAATAAACTACCACCTTTTGAAATTTTTTAAAAGAATGTTATATAGCTCTTTTTTCATAATCATTATACCACTCAGAAATGAAACGCTTCCACAAAAAATGAATGCAAGACAAATTACCATTCCAAAGAAACTCCACAGGAGGAGCACCCTCCTACCGAGTTTATCCATCAATACCATTGCGACAATGGATCCTGTAAATGAAGAAAATCAAGCATCTAGAAAAATCCAATATGCAGTGTATGCAAAAATATATTAAGGCACAAGACATATACCTGATAAATTTGCAATTCCAATAAAGGCATTTGCAAGGCCCGATGATACTCCCACACTTTTAAATACAGATGAAGAGAAATAAAATATAGCATTTATACCAGATAGCTGTTGTAAAGCAAAGAGGGCTGACCCAATAAAAACAACTGCAAAAAGAACATGTGAATAACAACGCCTAAAAAAGAAATAAATAAAAAGGAAAGGAAGATAAAGCAGTGGCACTTCAGCAGCAACAGTTATAGATGCCCAAAAAGAAGATAATATAATTACTCTAAAAGCTCAAGAAATGTATACCAGAGTATGATATCTACCTCTACAATGGCGGCCATAAAGCAATTCATCAAGCTTCACACTATCTGCTTCATCCCCTCGGTCTAACTTGGACAATTCGGCCAAAAAAGATTTGGCATGCGATCCACCAAAAAGCTTCTCGAATTCAGCTTCAGCTTCAGCAGTTCTTCCTTTCTAATCCAAGCCATAGGAATGTGTTAGCAATTGTATTTCAACGTCAGCAATAACTAAGAGAGCAAGTCAGAGAAAACCTTGTACAGCCAATGGGGACTCTCTGCACAAAAGACCATAGCAAGAGCAAGTATCGCAGCAGGAATTGTAGATACCCAAAAACAAATGCGCCACCTGATTGCATGAGTTTTAAGAAAAAGGTAAATTGTATGTATGACATGCAATATGTGAACAAATAATGCGGTGAGCAGCAATGCATATATCTTACCAGCCGGCAATTTCTTTGACAGGGATTCCTATAAGAAGTGAACCCATAATTCCAAGACAAGTTGCAATCTGGATGAAACCTCCATAGGTGCCCCTCACGAAAGCAGGCGAAACCTGCTCACTTTGACGAATTAATTTTCTTTGAAAAAAAATTCTCCTGCATTCATTACAAGAAATATTGCGCCTACCTCAGTCACATAAAGAGCTGCAACGGGGGGTCCAAGACCCATTCCAGTACCAACCAAGATCCTCCCCAACAACATGCCCATCAGGTTTCCAGTTGTTGCACTGAAAATTCAGATCACTACTATCAGTTTCTACACAGATATATAAGAATTAAATTAATTGTAAAAGGGGAAGAGAAGGGATAGGTGAATTAAGTAGTAGCAAAAGCTAATCCTTATACTCAAAATAAAAATACATGAGAACAACAAAATAGCGATGTTATGCACTAAGAACACCACTATGATATATATGTAACTTTTGAACATTGAATAACAATCTAAAACTAGACAACTAACATTAAAACTAGACAACTAACATTCTCCCAACCAAAATTGAACAATGGAATTTAAAGTTCGACTTGGCTATATTTTAGTTAGTGATCTGAAAACATAGAAGCAAAAAGGTTTGCATGTAATCTACAAATTCTGCAGTCAAAGGAGTTTACGACACTATTTAAAGTAAAGCTCTAACTTGCATATATTCAGAAATAAATAAATGTGGAGTAAGGTATTTGTTTAATCTACAAAATTTGACATATATTGCAAAAAAAAAAAGGAAAAAAAAAAAAAGAAAAAGTCACCTTATCGAAGCACCAATGATCATAGGTAGAGCACACAACTGAAAAGCCCTACGACGACCAACCCCATCAGCTATCCAGCCACTAAGTAGGGATCCAATCAAGGCCCCACCCAGACACGTACTTACTACCAAACCTGTATTTAACATTGCACGATAAATCATATAATATAAGAGGGTGTAAATCTAAAATACCACCATCGATAATAGCCATAAACAGCCTCCCTTCCCCACCTTTCCCTTAACCCACCATAAAATAAAAATAAAGTAAAATCATGGTGAGAAGAATCCAACATTTCTCACCTTCAGCTAAGGTGTTCCCATTGAACCCAAGATCCAGAGAGATGCTTTCAAGTGGTTCATTGACTACTCTGTATAAAAAAGCAAAATGCAAATAACAAAAAATATCAATATAGTGACACCACAAACCAAAAAAAAAAATACAAAAAACAAAACAAAAAAACCTAATAAAAATACAAGAGAAACAACAAAAAGAATAAGTTTAAGATAGCAGACAAACCCAAGATGGTAGCCAAACAAGAACGAAGATATGGTTGCCACTAGTACATGTGGGAAAGACAGCTTCCATGAAGGATTTGTATTTTCCAGTTCCATGCTGTTTTGTACAAGAGCTAAAAGAAATAAAAGCATTAAGCTATAAGCTATAAGCTATAAGCCACCTACTCAAAAAGTTCCTACTTATTCATGGTAATTTACGATGACAGTTCGTTAAACAACTTTCACTTTGACTTAATGATTGCTGTTTCCATCTCCCTTTATGAGAGTCGACTATTTGAATGAGTAGACAAGGACAGTATAAGTCCACAAATAATGCATCTAATGTAACAGAAAGAGAAATTTTCCAAATCCAAAGAGTTTGATACAGCCTTGTTTTCAGACAAATTACAAATTAAGATAAAGATGCCCAATCGTTATGGCAAGGCATTCTTTAAAAGAGAAAGGGAGAAAAAAAAAAAGGATCAGTGGTGATGCCTTAGATACCACAATGACAACGGTGCACAACACAGGTGATAAATCAGTCCATTACAAAGGCAGCCATGTGTCTGCACAGATTCATAAGATTTAAGGAAGCATTACTTCAGTTCATAAACATCACTACCTGTGTTTTCTTCTGTGTCAACATCACTTGTATGATCTCTTGATGACGTTCTCTTATACATTGTGGATGCTTCACGCTGGCGTCCCCACATTCCAAGCTCCAGCCACTCTTTATCTTCACAATCCAAATCACCAAATTTGGAGAGTTATAGCTTCTCCGACTCAACTGTCATATCACATTCGTGCCAATTAATAACCAGGCCACATCAATTTCCTATTTCCATCAGTACTAGACTTCAACTACAATAGTTTTGCCTTTCATTTGCGGAACAAAGTACACAGTTTTTCTAGATAAACTAATCAAAACCATAAATTGTCAAAATCTCAATTATGTTTCCATTTCCTTCTTTCTTTTATCTGTTCTCTGTGTTCTGTTTTTCCAAGTTGTCCAACATTAAAGAAAATCATATCATGTTATGGTCTTCATATTTCGTCAATTTCCCAGCTATCAAGGAGAAATCAGAGGCTTTCTGTACATTTCGAGTACAATACCTTACTAATAGAAACTCTTACGCGAACAATAGAATGTGAATCAAATAGTTGATAAACTAATTTACTCCATACACCAATAAAAATTAGCATTATTGTGATCTAATTATATACACTAACTATCAAGTAAAAGAAATAAATCAATCTAGGAAAATAATAGAACATCAATTTCTCTTCTCCTCGAATTTCTCGGCAGCCAAACATACTAAAAAAGGAAAAAGAGATATTATCCATAAAACTAGAGTTCAGTAGAAACAAACTTGAATTCAGAGTTGTTAGTTATTAGATAAAAATTTGTAAACAGTTGAATATTAATGTCTAAGTACGTGTGTGTGGCGGGAGATTATAAAAAACTGAACACAAAAAAGATCAGGATGCAAATTCTGCTTCTAAATTTATCAAATCACAACCCAAAATTTGTCCACATATATATAACCAGCAAAAAATATGAAATCTAAACAAACGGAGCGCTAACTATTAAATATAATAGAGATTAAACAACCATGAATAAAACATATACTAGATCAAACATGGAGGCAATTAATAGTAATACAAGCTTAAATAATTCCAAATACCTTCGATTATCGGAAGGTAAAAAACGATCCAGTGATACTGATGCTGAGATAAACGAAACTTCAAGAAATGATTTTACGGCTTATATTTATATCGTGCGCCGGGATGCGTATGTAGGTTAAAATGAAACTGATCTGAAGAAGTTTCTTGATTACGAACAGTGCGAACTAAAACTTTTGCTCCACACACAATTAAGAAAGAAAGGGACAAGCTGGCAGCTATTAAAGGAAATAAGTTTGATTAATTAATTAATTAATAACCTAAAAGCGACAATAATATCTTGGTTGTACGAGATTTGGAAGGTTTTGATTTGCTGTTATATGCTGCAGGGGTCGGTAAGGTGAAGTGACTGAGGGGTGTTTTAGTCATTTTGGATATGGGGGCTTTAGTAGATGGCTTTTCTCGTGACAAGTGGCAAAATGTGGAAATTTCTGACGGTTTGAGATTGCCAAGACCAAGAAGAGAATAGTATGATATATTTTTCTATTCTTTTGCGTCCAGGTCCTTCTCCACGAGTTTGACACGTGTTTTTCCATTTTCTTTCCACACCGTCTAAAACACTTTTGAAATATTTTTGGTCAAAGTACACGCAAAGGAATCTACATTACAACTATTTTAAATCGCTTTTGCTTAAAAAGTACTTGTATGCTAAAATTCATGCAAGTAAATCATCAATTAAAAGAAATATCAATAATCAAGAGTAGTTTAAACAACGATATTTGTCAATATCCATTACAATTATAATAGGTTTTTAACCCCGAGAAACTTCGAAGTTGAAGAGGGACAAAGTAAGTTTTACACTTAATAGATAAAAGTCAAAGGTCATTGTGAAGATAAGAGGTTAGACAGAGGGGTTCATGCCCAAAGGACATAGCATATGGCCCGACGAGAAGATCAAAATTAGTTTGCACTTGATGTCCGACCTGAGGTGGGAAGATGTTCAGGGAAGATGAGGGGAGTGAAGGTCTCAGCACCGACCCGACCTTGTGGGACAGGTCGATCATTTCAATTTGCAGTCGATCATCTCAATTTCTTGACCCGAGGATGCGGGTCGGGATTGTAACATTGTGTTCTTAGATAGGCGACGTAAGCTCTAAACGGAAGTTTGTGTTTACCAAGAATTGATGGGATAGAAGTAGGCCAGCAGCTGATGGGACGGAGCAGGGCTGCGAGCTTATTGACAGAAACACGTAATCGCGTGGGAGTAGTTAGAGTATAGGCTGACATTGTGGCATAGCATGTAACAGTTACCAAAAGTGGCATGATTTAATGAGGTGTCAGATGACAGAGTTACTTTTTGCAGAGTGGTTGGGGAAGAGAGCCTGCGCAGCGATGGCAGGTTCACGTGGCTGACGTCATGTAACATCCCCAATCCGGGAGATGTTACCGGCATGGAATATGCCGTACTATTTCCCTGAGCCTCTGACCCTCCAACCACAAACAATTACTAATACTCTTTTCTCTAATTATATATCTTATGTATGAGACCGTGGCCCAAGCTTAACAACTTAACATGCAAACTCAACATCAGTAACTGTATACATAATAACACATGCTTTTATAATGACTATCACATAACTAAAAACTAATACATGACTTCTATTTGACTCTGACCGGACTCTTACTCTTTCTGATTTGAACTGGTGGACTTCATACCCTAGTGACTGCATCAGTATCCGTCCTCCCGAGCTCGTCTTCCGAGAATACTTGCAACAACAGAAAATTGGGAGTGGGGGGGGGGGGTTAGATTATTGTACGATCTAAGTGAGTGGAAGAAAGCTGAAATACTGATATAAAAATATTTGGTTCTAAAACCAAAGTTTCAGATATAACTTTATATGAAAACTCTTTTTCTGAAAACCTTGTCTGAAATCTCTTTAATAAAACTTATCTTTTCTAAAAGTTTCTTATAAATTTGCTGTTTTTGAAAACTTGTCTTTCTAGAAAATCTTTCTCTGGAATACTAACTTTGAAAGTCTGTGTCTGAAAACTGTTTCTGAAATATGTATCTGTCTCTGAAAACCTAAATTATGGGGGCGTTAGGTATCGTCGTCCCCTCATACGCCTAACTAGAGCCAAAAGTGCAAATCCATAACTTTGGAGCGTTACATATCGTCGTCCCCTAAAACATGTCACTCATGTCCATGAAATTAGTGGTCTTGGGGCGTTACATATCTCTGTCCCCCAAGCCACTGAACTAGAACTGGGGGTGCGGATCTATGCTACCATCCAAGCTCTGAAACTAAGATCTAGGGGCATCTGTCATCCCTAGTCCTGAACTATGATATGGGGGCGTTACGTATCGCCGTCCCCCCAGTCCTCTACATGTGCACATGTCATCCGTCAATTCCATGTCTGTAATAAAATTACATACTGAGGTGGGTTTTTCCCCCATGCCTCGAAAACATAAAACTCATGCTTTGAAAATATTTCTTTCTCAAACATATCTTAAATCATAATCTGACATTTAATAATTGCAGTAAAAATCAACTAACGCCCTAAAAGCGTAAAAATATGTCTGATATGAAAAATACGAAATGAAAATCAAGTAAAAAGGAAAGTGTCCACTCACAGTTTTGGAGTTCCGCTAGCCTTTCTTAACTTCGCTGGTGAAACTTGTGGTTCCTGCGATGATCTACCATCGATAGTTTCGATTAGAAAATGGACTAAGAATATATAGATCGGAATCAAGCTAAGTTTGCTTATTCAAGTAAGGGCTATCATTTTGAGGGTATCATACTCTTATCATGATGTAATATGTATATACGAGTTGATATGAGACTTATAGGGTGGCCTCTAACGTGTTCGGGTAAAACTGAGATGGTTTGAAACTGATTTGGGGAATTATTTTGATCACGCGTTACGATGCAGGGCATTGCGCGCCGTGACGCGCATCGTCAAGAAACATACCCAAACTTTCACAGTGTGCGTCGCGACGTAAGAACCTTTCGCATCGTGACACGCATCAAACCAGAAGCGTATCTGGGAAAATTCCCAAATTACGTCGCGACGCGGAGTGTTCTACGTCGCTACGCTAGGCCAAAATTCAGGTCTTTTCTTCATCTTCTCATACTCAATTTGCCCAATACTTCCCCCAAACATTCTACACAAGCAATCAATAACAATAAGTATCCAAAACATCATCAACATCATCCTCAACAATAATTCATATGCATTCTATATACTATATTTAGTTCATACTCAAAATTTACAAATTGGGGGGTTTCCCACAATCATCAATTATTTTATCACTAAAACCATATAAACATCAAAACTTTAACTCAACAATATCCATTAACCCTTAAATCATCAAAACATCAATTTCCAAAACTTGGGTTAAAGTCTCCTTACCTTCTTTCTCTTGGTTTCCTTCATTCCTCTAGCCTCCATGGTATCTTTTCTTCTTCTTATTTGTTGGGTGAATGAGTGCTTAATACTTTCTTCTTCTTCTTTTTTCCTTATTTTTCTTCTTTCTTCTTTCTTCTCCCTCATCTTCAAGTTTTCTACTTTCATTTTATTCTCAAATTGTGAATTTGTGAATAGTGTTTCCTTTTATAGTTGGCCATTAAAAAAAAAAAAAAAAAGTGTAGAATTTTGAAGAAGCTTATGGAATTTACTAAAATGCCCGCGGGTATTATTCATCTGAATTTTTTATCTGTATTTTTATCCCATTTATGGGTCGAATTTAGAAAATTATTCAACGTGAAAGTTGTATCTCTCGGTCTAAGCTTTCTGACGATATAAAATTCATAAAAATCGGGGTTCATATGAGAAAGTTATGGCCCAAATACCATGGGCTGTCCGGAGTGGAACATAATAGAATTTCGCATCAAAGTTTCAAAGAATTTACCGTTTATCCCTAAATTCGTTCCATGAATGTATATATGCTCTGACATAATTTATATTACGTAACACTCGTTCCATGATGTACAGTACTACAGTGCAACAGTAGTTGAGACTATCGGTCGTCATAAATTCTCCCCCCTTAAATAGGATTCGTCCTCGAATCCTCTTTAAACTTGGGATCTTATCAAAGATTTCAGGATTTGTGGGTTCCTTATAAACCACCAACTTTATTTGACTATATACTCATTGCCTGAGTTTCATCTACTGTACTATACCACTCCCCGATGATTTTTCGTGTGCTATCATTCTGAACCTAGAATGCTATGACTTGGAAGTCGTAACTAGAGTTGTACACTAATTTGTCTGTGTGAACACTTATCATGCATCGTACCTCTGGTCATACTTGGGTAAACTGCTTCAGAGTTCGTGGCTTCAGTGAATATCCCTTAAGTTCTTTACTGAGAAGTACTACCTCGTTCTCGTTTAATAAGATCTTCGCTGAGTATCCTTGACTACCTCATTTATGGACCTTTAGCTGTGCTCAACATTCCTTATCTCCAAGGAAATGTCTTTCTCCAGATCTTTAGTTATGCTTGATGAGTGGTAAATGTATCACTATTTCTCACTCATTTGACCTAATATTTTGTATAGTTTCTTGAGTTTTATGAATATTTTGATGTGTTTTGTGTTATTTTGTAGATAAATAAGGTTTCAGGACTTACTGGAAGCAATTCAGGGCCAAAACAGTGAAAAACGGACAAAAAAGGTAAAATTATAATTTGGGTGTCGCGACCGCTATTGTGCGTCGGAGTCCGCTAAAACGCGTCGGTGATTGCTAAAATACACCGGACAATCAGAGAAGTTTGCTATCATAGGCACTTGCTAACATGCGCATGCCACGTGTCAACATCGCAGCAAATCATGCTAACTTGCGCCGGACACGTGTCATCATCACATGCTGCCGACAATCATCATCGCCATGTCAGCGCCACATCAGCACATTCATCAATGATGTCAGCATAATAATTCAGTTGCCGACAGCCGCCAGACACGTGTCACCATCTCCGCAGAAGCAGTGCCACGTGTCAAAGATCAACGCGCGTCGCGTCGCGCAATGTTACGCATGTCGCGACACGAGAGGCCAAGTTTTCCCTATAAATAGAGGCCGAATTTCAGATTTCATTTCATACTTTCTTCTAAGGGATTTCTTAAGAATACTCTGAAGATTGTATCTTGTTTGTTTATTTACAGCTTTCAGTAATTAATTTTCGCATTAGTACTTTCTTTTATTTACTTTTCAGTCTTTACTTTCAGCATTTAATTTTATTTACTTTACGCAATTTACTTTATGTTATTTACTTTTCAGTATTTACTTTTCAATGCTCAATAATTATTCGACTCGATCGAGTTATTCTTAGCTGATACCTTTCACTCTTACTAGAAATACTGGTGTCTCTATGGTTAGGCTTCCCATGTTCCTCTTCCTGAATCAATAATTTTACAAGAGTGATCTTTGTCATTATTAACAATGCTTGTACTCAATTCTTCTTTTGTTCCACTTGTCCAACTTGATATTAATATTCTTTCTCATCTCTTAGCTACTTAACTCTCTATATTCTCTTTGTCAAGCTTCAAGTGTTTATGAGCTTCTCTCTTCAAGTTCCAATATTCTGCTTATCTATGGAGGCCTATGGCTTCTTAACTTTCTGATATTGCCTACTGATGACGCTCGTACTTAAAATGTTGCTTCTGGGTAGTTTCCTAGTGGTCCTCCTCATTTGGCTACAGATTTAGCCTTAATCGCATGCACCTTGGTGCCTAAACCACATTCCCTGCTATTAACATCGACGTTAACGATTCGATCCTAGCTATAGTTCATACTCTTTTGTACTTTTCTTTCATTGTTACTATAAATCTGGTTACGGTGTTCCACACTAACTTATTTTTTTTTCATAGCCTAGTGCTGTCAAGAGTCGTTACTCAAATACATGCCATTTTACCGTACCTTGAGGATTCACCTGCTATACTAATTGCAACATTGCTGTAATTTATGAGATCTCTCTGAGACATTGTGGGATGAGCTCTTATGTGTATTTTTTTCTTTTCTAATTTATTTTTCTTTTATTAATAAAATTATGAGTGTTTTTATTTATATTTTGTTATGCTAATTTTTATTATGCTGGGGTAAAAGGTGAAGCTAGTGGTATGAAAATATATGTTATGTTTATATATATTATAATTGTGATAATTTTCCAAATAAAATTCATACTCTTTCTAGTTTATTGATGACTCTTAACTAGCTATAGACAGTTCTCGATTGACACATATAATACTTGAATCCCATAAATGAGAGAGAGTGGACTATCAAAGATCTGGATGAATTCTTGACAAATTTTATTACTGCATATATGGTTGGTTTTATATATTTGGCATAATTGAGTACCGAACTGGACTTGTTATAGACAAATGATATCACCGCTTTTATGGCTGATTTTATATGTTTTTGCATATTTAGTACCTTGACATGACTAATTATCGACATGATGGATCACATGTGTTGGCATAATTAATACCTGATAATTATAAAATAGATTGATTGAGAAATAATTATAATTTATATTTTATAAGAAGTACAAATTATTTTATATTTGAAATATCAAGAGTGGATCCCGTAACCATAGTATTTTATTTTATTGTTTTTATTTTATTAGTTGAATTATTATTTTATCCTATTAAATTTATTCCATGTGGATCGACCCCGGACTTACCAAGTTATTTTATTATTTTGACACTCTTATACTTGAGAGTAAAGAACCACTTTTGAGCGTGTCAACTAGTAAGGCTCTATTGGATGCAGAAACTCGATACCCAGCTCATGAGCTGATGGCTTTATCCTTGATCACTGCGACAAGGAAGTTACGCCCCTATTTTCAAGCTCATCCCATCGTGGTATATACCAACCATCTGTTGAGGCAGATACTGCACAAGCCGGAGGTCTCGGGTCGTCTAGTGGAGTGTTATGTGGAACTCAGTGAGTATGATATATCCTATCTGGCTAGGGTATCGATCAAGGGGCAAGCATTGGCAGATTTTGTTGCAGAATTCACAGGGCCACTGGTTATGGCAGTCGAGGAAGATAAATGGGAGCTGTTTGTGGATGGGTCGGTCAGCACACAAGGGTGTGAGGCTGGGATGATCCTAAGACATAGCGAAGAAGAGGAGTTAAGCTACGCTTTGAGATTATCCTTCGAAGCTACGAATAATGAGGCAAAATACGAAGAAATTCTGGTAGGATTAAGACTCTGCATGGCAGTTGGAGTCAGGGATGTGGTGGTGAAAAATGAGTCCCAGTTGCCCGTTCAACAGTTGAAGGGTGAATTCCAAGCAAGAGAGCCGAACATGATAGCTTATCAGGATGAGGTGAAGAAACTAGCTGAAGGAATGAGGAATGTAATGTTCGAGCATATTGGACGGGAAAACAACTAGCAAGTAGATTCGTTAGCCCGGCTTGCATCATCCATCAAGTCGAAGATTCCCTGAACCATCCTATTGGGGAACTTGCAATCAAGAAGTGTTGGGATGCCATATGTAATGGAGATAGATGCCGAAAATGGGGCAATTTGGATGGATCCAATCAAGAAATATTTGGAGATGGGGGATGTGCCGTAAGAGAAGAAGGAGTCGAGGAAGCGAAAATGTCGGAGTGCGAGATGTTGCTTGATAAATGGGGTCCTGTACTGGAGGAGATACACGACGCCATACCTAAGGTGTCTGGGGCCCGATGAAGCAGATTCTGTACTTAGAGAAATTCACGAAGGAGTTTTTGGAAACCACGTGGGAAGTCGTTTGATCGCGTACAAGGCGTTAAGACAAGGTTTTTTCTGGCCAACTATTGGAATTGATGCTTGGAGTGTCAATCTGAATTATACATTTTATTATTTATTAATAAAATAATGATATTTTCATTTCATACCTTATTAATGGTATTGTCATTATGCGTATTAGATAAATGTATAGATATGCTAAGAATGACATCGACCTTAGAATAGTCTTGTAGTAATACTGGACACTAGGTGGTCCGATATTGGGATAAATATTACTATTGTAAATTATTCTTAAAGTATATATATTCATAGTCGTTGGTTTTGGAATACGGTCGAATTCCTATAACCTAGAAGACTAGCACATGTTGTATATTGAAATTGGAGTTCCAATGGTTTAACCTGATATACCATGAGTTTTGGAAACTCGTATAAACATATGGGTATTGGTTGGACCGAATACTGAACGACTCACATGTGATTCCTAATAGTTGGAAGTACACACCATCGTCAATAGGAATCTCCTCGAGTCGAGTAGCATATGTATACCTTTGACTATATGATAACATTGATTTTGCGTGAGATCATCTACACTTTGATGCCATGTATGTCAGAAACCTTTCATGGGCTGACTTCTAGATGTTCGTAGGGTATAGACGATGCACCCAGTAATCAAGTACGAAGCAAGATAGGATCCGTCGGCCCGTATGTGTACCATAAGAGGTTTAGGTATCCATGTAAGTAAAGTCAAGATTCTTAAAGCTTTGGCCAAAGTCGATCACCTAGGGTTGATCGCATCGGTTATGAAGAATCATAGACATGTCGACATGAGATGTGCACCTCGGAAACTTGACGGTGTATTCTATGTTTCCTGAGCACAACTCGGATAGCCTACGACGGATGGATTGTTAAACATATATGATGACCTCGACTTGTATAGTTCAGAAAGTTCGTTCGTGTTCTTCACGAATTCGAAGGTGGCCGAATTGCGTACATATTAGCTAGGCATATATGACGAACATGTTTGAACTTAGAGTGTCCTAATATGAAGTTTACTCGTTGAGCACTTGGGTAGTCGATTAATTTTGACAAAATATAATATTTGATATTATAATTATCAACTAAGATAATCAAGTGTTATTGGATAACTTTGATTGTTTACTTTGACCTAATTGGATTAATTGGATTAATTCAATAATTACACAAGGGCTTAATTGTAAAATCATAATTATCTATACCATTTGAGGATATTATAGTAATTGTAAGTATGTAATAATAGGTGGTTTTGGCTTTATTTAATTGAATTAAGTGTCAAACATCGAACTAATCCATTTCCTAATCCTTGTCTTGATTTAATTGGATTACATCAAAGTGGTAGACAATGGACATTAGTCACACCTAATTATACATATTTGGACAAATTAAATTAAGCTCATGCCTAAGTTTTACTATAAATAGTAAGTTTTAAGGAGGTTTTAATTGAGCAAAGTAAAAGCTTGAGAAAGATAAATACAAGCAAATATTAGAGAAATTAGCCTAAGTTAGAGAAGTGTTTAGAGAAGCTTTGTGAGATCTCTACAACATTTCAATTAGGAGAAATCATGATTGGATCTTGGGGTGAAGCTTGCTAGCATTGGAATTAAGATTGGATCTTGGAAGTTCTCCAAATATTTCAACAAGGAGAAGTAGATTGGATCTTTGAATCAACCTTGCTATGTGAGTTCGATATTCTCCAAAAACTATATTTTTCATTAGTGAGACATATAGTGTTGAATTATGTATTAGATAAATAATGTTGAAATTAGGCTAATTAATTGTGTTAGGATGCTTTGGAAGTATAAACACAATATGCTTGTAATTGGATCAAAATGTTTATGTTAGACATAGACATAAAATTAGAGTTTGGAACTCTAGATAATAGTTTAGAGATAAAGCTACCATTCTATAATCACTTGACCACCGTTGGGTGACCTATAGTTGTTCACGAGTCACTTCACTGTGGGATTCTATTTTGGTTTGTAATTTGATTTAAAAATGCATATATATATATATATATATATATATATATATATATTTAAAATATATATATGTTTGTTGTATAATATGTGTTATATTTGGTTTTGAAATTAAAATTATTTTGGGTGATTTTAAATGTGTTTAAGGTTTTTGAAATTCATAAAAAAAATATTACCTAAAGCAATTGCTCATTCAACGTATGCATGCACTGAATGGAGTAATTGCATGTAAGCGCATGCGCTGAAGCGCATGTACGCGACAATACCCGTCATCTCCGATTTTATCTCGATGTGGTTTTTCAGATTCTATTTTATCCTCAATTTTTCCCTAAACACTTGTAATGGAATATGATATTTCATTAAAATATTTTAAAAATATACCCATGCTTGATATCCACGGGTTAGACCCACTTCTGTTGCGCGGGACACCGATCCGACCCTAGGGGTTCCACATCTGCCCCAACACCAAGTATGCAACAAGATGGGGCCAAGGTCGCTCGAGTTTATGATGGGTGCCATAGAAATGCCAACATACCTCACCAGCCCTCCGAGCAGCTGATCACACTATCAAGTCATTGGCTGTTTGTCTAGTGGGCGTAGATATCATCGGGTCGATGCCCACGGGTTGGGGTCAAGCCAAGTTCACCATTGTTGCAATCGATTACTTCACCGAGTGGGTGGAAGCTGAATCACTGTCCATGATAGCGGAGAAGAAGGCAACTGATTTTTTCAGAAAGAATATTATGTGCCGATTCATAATCCTCCGGCCTATCATTACAGATAATGGAAACAGTTCGATAGTAAATGCTTCATGAAGCTTTGTGAGGACCTCCAGATTGCGTTGAGATTTGCATCACCTGCTCATCCAAAGTCTAATGGGCAAGTAGAAGCAATGAATGAAACCATCAAAAATAATTTGAAAGCCAGACTCGGGTTCTGTAAGGGTTTGTGGGTAGAAAAGTTGTCAGAGGTTTTGTGGGCACATCAGACGACTTACAAGGACTCTACGGGGGATACCTATTTTTCTTTGGCTTACGGGTGTGAAGCTGACATCCCCGTTGAGATCGGAACGATGTCCTATCAGGTGCAGTATTTCGAGGAAGGGAAGAATGAAGAACTCCTTAAGCACCATCTTGATTTGATAGAAGAAAATAGGGAAAGATTGGCACCAAGACAGAAGTATATCAGCAGAAGATGGCGCGTTTCTACAATAAGGGGGTCCGAAAATGGTATTTCCTCCCCGGTGACTTAGTATTGCGATGCGTTTCCTTGAATACAAAAAAGCTCGATGAGGGTTCATTGGGGGCCAAATGGGAAGGACCTTATAGAGTCGTAGAAGTCAACAGGCCGGGTACCTATCATCTGGAATAACTAGACGGTACCCGACTCAAGAAGCCTTGAAATACGGAGATGTTGCGGATTACTTTCAATAGAGCCTTTCTTAGAATGACCCTCAAAAGTTGTAAGATGGGAAGTAGATCTCCTGAATATGAATTAGACTTTCACTTTCATAAATAAATACTTGTTTATTATTTAAGTGGGAAATGTATATTTAATATTCTTGTGAAATACTTATGATCGGAATGCATGAAGGGATGCAAGGCATGTGGGAAAAATGTGCAACCCCGTGACACACAAGTCATTGGCGTCATTATCAAACCCATGGGCTGGAACGTCAGCATCTAATGACTTGTATCTTTGAGGAATGATTACCACGTGAAGGCCTCGAGTATCCATAACACGCTCGACGAACGAGTGGGCGTGGCATTTGGTGCCTCAAGGTAATCATAGCACGTACGAATGACTAATGGCTTCAGTACTACGGTACCTCTAGGTTTGCATAGCATGGGGAAAGATAATTCTCCCATGGCGTTTGCCACCCAGTGTTGGAGGTACATAGCATGGGGAAGGCCCACAGGTCTTCGTGGCGTTTGAAGTCTCAGTAGGTACATAACACAGGGAAGGCTAGAGAGCCTCTGTGGCGTTTGTAGCCTCGGGATATGCCTAGAACGGGGACGGAGAATTCCTCTATGGCATTGGTCATCCCAATTCGGATTTGTAGGAGTATAGCACGGAGAAGGCCTGAGGGTCTCCATGGCATTTACAGAATCGCGTTGGGAAAGATCTTATGGTGTTGGCCGCCCCCTCGATCCGTAGTTTGCTTCTCCGGGACGTTGAACTGTAAGGTTCAAAATTGCTATTTCAGGCTCTATTGTTAATTCTTTTGGGTCTGCATGGGGTTTGTGATATATCATCCTCATTTTATTTTGTCTTCTTTTTATCTTAAGTTTTGTTTTTGGTAGATGATTTAAAGTGAGACGCCATTTTCAGTCTCCATGGTGATTTCTAGAGGTCGAAAATCTTCCATCGCGGTTAAGTCTCAGAAATAAGTTTGATGGCTCGGGGCTGCATTCATTCCGCTGAGGCCATATTGGTGGCACAAAGAGGGTACATTCCCTTATGGTCAGTTTGTCTGATGGCTCGGGGCTGAGTTACGTTCCGCCGATGTCTTATTGTTGTATGTTGGCATAAAAAAGGTTCATTCTCTTGTGACCAAGTGACTTAGATGGCTTGGGGTCAGAATCTTTCCCTCAAAGCCTCTCTTTGTCAAATCAGCTCGGGGCTGGGTTACGTCCCCCCGAGGTCCTTTTGTTATGTGCTAGCCCGAGGAGAGCTTTCCCTCGTGACCTCTATTTTATTTTGTAGGTCTTTACAAATCATCCTCTTCCGGGATCGCAGCATGTCGAGAGCGTGCATTAACCCGAGGTGGCACAAGATGAGTTTCTTCAAGCAAAGAAACCAGTGAACGGACCGGCCAAAGTTAACTCGGATTAACATTTTCGGTCAGAGAGGGCCTAGTGGAAGAGATAGTCAAGCTATGAATCGGAAGCAGATGTGCTAGATCAGGGTTATAACCTGACGTGGATTTTCACAAGAAGTATGAAGCTTTCAAATTGTGGTACCCATTATGAGGTAGGGCATACTTGAGGTTCCAGGCTTGATCAAGATTAAGCATCAGCATGAGAGGGAAGTTTTTTCTTCAAAAACATTCCAAGTGTCGGAAAGGTACCCCGAGACATTAGATTGAAGCAATATGAAGTGCACATGAGAGTATCAGCCCGAGGACATCAGATCGGTCTTCGACTTCTTGCACCACCATCTTTTTTATATTTCCCATCATCAACTCACCAACTCGTTGATACTAAGAACTAGGGGACATATATTGATGGTGGTTTTTCAGCCCCGGGGAACTTCGAAGTCTGAAGATGGGCAAAGTGGATTTTACACATAACAGATAAAAACCCAAGGTCATTATGAAGATAAGAGGTCATACATAGGGGTCCAGGTCCAAGAGGCATATGCATCTGGCCCGACGAGAAGATCAGAATTAGTTTGCACTTGATGTCTGACCTGAGGTGGAAAGATGTTCAGGGAAGATGAACAGATTGAAGGTCTCATCACTGACCAGACCTTATGGGACAAGTCAATCATTTCAATTTACAGTCGATCATCTCAATTTCCAGACCCGAGGATGCGGTTCAGGGTTGTAACATTGTGTTCTTAGATGGGCGACGTAAGCCTTAAACGAAAGTTTGTGTTTACCATGAATTGATATGATAGAAGTAGGCCAACTACTGATGGGATGGAGCAGGGCTGCGAGCTTATGTAATGACACATGTAATCATGTGGGAGCAGTTATAGTACAGGCTGGCATTGTGGCACAGCGTGTAGCAGTTACCAAAAGTGGCATGGTTTAATGAGGTGTCAGATGGCAGAGTTACTTTTTACAGAGTGGTTGGGCAAGAGAGCTTGCGCAGTGATGGCAGGTTCACATGGCTGACGTCATGAGTTGGTGTAATAGTGGAATTAGACCTAGTATATAAAAGGGTTGAGTGTTCATTGTAAACGGACGGTTGGTCAATGATTTTCTAGTAAGAGATAGTTGTTTCTGCACTTGTAAAATAGAGAAAATAGTTTTGAGTTAAAGAGAGAAAAAAAGGTTGATCAGACCCGATGTGTTAATAAAGATTTCATTTTTCTTGTGTCCGTGGACGTAGGTTAGATCCATTCCGCCGAACCACGTTAAATCCTTTATTTTTTTCTGTGTGATTTCTTATTTGCCTGCTAAGTTTGCATTTGGTTCCCAATAAACCAAAAAATTAACAGTTGAATGAGGTTTGTTCGAGAAGTGATTTTCCCGAATTACCCCTAGAATGAAAAACAACCGTCAACAAATTATTTTAAGGTTTTAGTTTGTTATTTATAGATATAAATTTAATAATTAAATTATAAATGGTGAAAAATAATAAGCATGCAGTACCATTGATAAATCAATGAATCAAAAACACAATCTTTGTATTGATAAGACCATTTTACAAATATAAAATGAATTAACGCTCGAGCACCAACTTTAGCATACTCTTACTTGTTATAGTTCCAATCTTAATGAAATCTAATATATGTCGTCTTCATATAGTTATCAAATAGATTAGGAGATAATCTCTTAGTTGGTAAGTTCGCTACATTATCTAAGCTTTGTACTTTACAAAATACAAAGTCTTTATACGCAACTATCTCTCTAATGGTTTGGTACTTACGTTCCACATGCTAAAACTTTTTATGTGCTCCAATTTCATTCGCTTATGTAATGGCACCATTATTATTGTAAAATAAGGTGATCGAATCCATAATGATTGGGAACTCCTTACTCATCTACAATTTTTTAATCCAAATAGCTTAATTTGTCGTTTTAGAAACTACAATGTATTCTGCTTCAATGGTGGAATCAGATATTGACCATTGCTTTGAACATTTCCAACTTACTGCAGCATTGTTGAGGGTAAATACAAATCCTGAGGTGGACTCTCTAAATTCAAGGTATAATTGGAAATTAGAAATCATATACCCCCAAACTTGTAAATCTCTCTCTCCATATATCAAAAAATTATTATTAGCGTCTTTAAGATACTTTATGATATATTTCACAGTCATTTAATGGTTGTTTCTTGTATTAGATTAATAACGATTTATAACTCTTACGACCAAGTTTGATTTGATCCAGAATGGGCTCTTTTTGTTGGGCCAAGTTAACTTGAATTTATGGCTGATTGCATGGTTTGGTCAGATTGATGTATTTGGATCATTTTGGTGGATTTGGAAGATTCTTTGAGTTCTGGAGTTTGGGCCATGTATGAGACTTTATATGAAGGCTTTATTATTTCTAAGGCAAGAATGGAATGGGTCTTGAATGTGCATAAGTTGCCTTGATTGATTTTGGACTTAATTTCCGAAAGGTGCATTAGCAATGGCGGGTTTTGCGCAATCTTCATATTTTAGTCATAAATTTCTCATCAGTTGGTATCAGGAGCAAATGTTCCAAGGTCAGATTTTATCCTTTTATTTTCTTTATGTTTCGTTCATAAAAAAAAATAGTTTCATTTTTTTGTTTTCATTCAGTTTTGCTTTTTTTTTTGTCTTGTCTTGTTTCCATCAGTTTTTGCATATTGTGTTTCGTTATTGCCTTGTTTCGATTCAGTATTTGTCTTGATTTTGTATCTTTGCATAATTTCCTTGTATTCTTGAGTTATTAGATTAAAAAAATAAAAAAAAATCAGTTTTTTCATCCAGAATTTTCCAGCCGCGCACTAAACTTTAAACAGTTGTATCTTTTTGTCCAGAAAGAGTTACGAGACAATAATATATTGATTTATAAGTACTCGTGGAGACGAATTTGATAATGTTTGGATGAACTATGCAAGTGCACATATCGAGTCTTAAAAGCTCTATCAAACATTAGTTACAGATTCAGTCTAGTTTCAGTTTGTGTTCTTATTTTAGTTTTGGTATTTTTTAGTCAGTTTCTTTGTGATTTTTTCGTATTCTTAGTGATTATTTGAGTCTTTAATCATTATTGGTGTCTTTCAAGTAAGAGGTTGATTTATATACATAATCTTATGGATAAAAGAGCATTTATTTTTCACACGAGATGCCTTATCAATAATAAAATATGTAGTATGATTATTGATATATGGAATCACTCAAATTTAGGAAGCACTACCCTTGTGGAAAATTAGGATTACCATTGATACCTCTTGATAGACCTTGTGGATGAGTGATTTTGGAGACTTCGAGGTTGATAAGCAGGTTGTGGTAAGTTTTGCAATTGGGAAGTATGTTGACTAACTAGTGTGTGACGTGGTTCCTATGTGTCTTATGCATGTGTTTATTGGGTAAGCCTTGGTATAAATTCAATAAAGTAGTTTATGATATGGATAGAAATAAATATAAATTTAGATATGGTGGAAAAATTATCAAGCTTGCTTCTTTAACCCTACAAGAGGTCTATAAAGAAGAGTTGTACATGCAAATGAGTGAAAAATAGTGGGCAAAGATGAGGAATGTGATTGCTGAGTTTGAAATGTTACTAGGAGAGCTTCCAGAATTGATAGATAAAAAGATATTAGCAAAATGTGAAGTGAAGAAGGATATGGGTATAGCCTTGAGTAATGAAATGAAACATGTTGATGTTTCTATGAATAAGAGTGAAGTGGTTGATGGTGTTGATGATAGTGATGATATTGATGTGAGTCATAACATTAGTGATAGTGATGATGATTTGGTTGTTCATAATGCCAATGAGGTGCTTGAAGTTACTGTTGAGGGTGAATATCTTATGAAACAATCTGAATTTGATTGTGAGGTAATGAGTTATGAGGTGTACAAAGTGCATGTGGCCGACTATGTAGCGTGTGATCAGATTATGGATGGGTGTGTTGATTGTTTGAGGAAGCGACATGGGCATGTTGAGTTTGTTTTAAATGAGGTTTCAAATGTAAATCTAGTTGGTAATCTCTTTGGGGTTTCAAGTGGAGTTAATAATAAGAGTAGGAATGGAGAGATTGAGATGGGAAAAGTATAGAAAAAAAGTCATTCCTTGGCTTTATTGACTTTTGTTCACCTTAACCATTCTTTTCCATGTGATTTTATTTTGCTCTTGGATTGTCGTCACTTTGATCTTGTCATTTTTATCTATGATCTGGGAATGGATTCTAGGGTGAATCCTTTTCAAGAGAGGGAGAATGATGTAATCCAGAATAAGCTCTGTTTGTTGGGCCAAGTTAACTTAAAGTTGTGACTGATTGCATGGTTTGGTCAGATTGGTATATTTGGGTCATTTTGGGGGATTTAGAAGATTCCTTGGGTTTTGGAATTTAAGCCATGCATGGCACTTTATATGAAGGCTTTATTATATCTAAGGAAAGAATGAAATGGGTGTTGGACGTGTATGGACTGCCTTGATTTATTTTGGGCTTAATTTCCGAATGGTGCATTAGTAGTGGCGGGAATTGCGCAGTCTTTGTATTTGGGTCGTAACGTTCGCATATGATGTTCGATTTTGGTGATTCAAGTTGCATTGGAAAGATGACTCATGGATCTACAACTTTGTAGTTTACAGAAAAGTCCAAGTCAGAATCCATCTTGGTCAAAATGAGGATGAAATATATCCCTACAGATTTTATATTTTATATGTTTTTTTATGGTTATGTGATATTTTAGTGTTGGGCTGAACTTTAATTAAATTAGAAAGCCCATACATGAAAATTTAAAGGATTCTATGTGTTATTAGGTTTATTTTACTAGGATTTTTATTATGTTTGGGTAGAATTAGGGTTAGCCACATATTTAATCGACATTAACACTCTCGGTTTATGTTGCTTGCTCTTTAGAGGTTTAGAGTTTTGATTCTATACTGCCTTGGCTTTCTTGGGAACGATCTCACTCTCGTGCAGGTTTTCTTGGCTTGTTCCAAGCAGGTTCTCATCAAAGTTAATATGAGGTCTCATATATAAAATTATTAGGAATTAAAGAGAGATGTGCAGCAAAAAACACTCAAAATATTGAGTATCACCTTCACACATTCCCAAACATCACATGATCATTTTCACTTAGCTATGATTATATGAATATTAAATAAAGTACAAAATGATTTAAATAAAATAGGAAACTAGGATGTCATATCTCTTGTCTTGAAACCACCAAATCAAGTTTTGGAAACTTGATTTCACCATGCAAATAATTGCAGTGATCTTCATATTTTAATCTTTAAGAGACGTCCAAGTATACCCTCTAATAGTGATCCATACAAATACATAATCCACTTTCTATATAATTTATTCTTGATGGATTCTAGTATAAAAATAAGCTTGAATTATTTAGGCACTCGAACTTAAGTTTTCAAACACACAAGTGTAGAAACTATTCCTTAGAGTCTAGTCTCAAATAGAAAAGTATTGAACTTAGAAATATTGACCATAGAGAGAAAATAATGTATTTTCATACTTGGACTTAAGACTTACAAAGCACCACCAAAAAGAGTGTTTATATAGTACTAGAATGGACTGATTTTGGTGCCAATCACTTCCTTATGTGTACAAGGCTCACTTAGGTAAGAAATATTCATATTTATACTTTATTTGACTTATTGCCTTGCATGCCAAACCCCTAAAATAAAAATGAATTGATTCTTAAATCATAAATCGAAAAAGCACCAAATCGGCTTGTCGGTTTGTCCTAATATTGCGTAACCTATTTTTACCTAACTCACATTAAGCTCTTCATAATTAGGTTGAGAATAGTCACAATCATATTTTACCTAAGTCACATTGAGTTCGGTGACAATCATATTGAGACCAATCATATTTTACTTAAGTCATATTGAGCTTAGTCACAATCACATTGACCTCAGCCATATCATGTAGAGAATATTCTTGAAGATCCAACTATTGAACATCTTCCTCAAGAAGATATATATCGGTATAGCTTCAAGGAGATCTATAAGAATAAGAAAACCTACGATTTATTCTGACTATGTTGTGTATATGCAAGAATCCGATATTGACATTGGTGTTGAAGATGACCTTGTCACATTTTCACAGGCTATGAGAAGTAGTAGATCCATATTATGGTCTAATGTCGTGAAAGATGAGACAGATTCAATTGCTAATAACCAAGTTTGGAATCTTGTTGAGTTGCTTAAAGGAACAAAGACTATTAGCCGTAAATGGGTTTTCAAAACCAAATGATATTCTTTAGGCAATGTCGAAAGATATAAAACAAGACTTGTAGCCAAAGGATTCACTCAAAGAGATGGAATTGATTATCATGATGAATTCTCTCCAATCTCTAAGAAGGATTCTTTCAGGGTAATCATGTCATTATTAGATTATTTTGATATGGAGCTACACTATATGGATGTGAAAACAACCTTCCTAAATGGAGACTTAGAGGAAGACATTTACATGAAACAACCAGAAGGATTTATCTCAAATAAATGTGATCATTTGGTTTGTAAATTAAATAATTCTATAAGTGGATTAAAACAAGCTTTTCGTCAGTGGTATTTAAGGTTCCATGATGTAATCTCTTCATTTAGTTTCGTGGAGAATATTGTGGATCAATGTATATACCATAAAGTCAGTGAGAGCAAAATCATTTTCTTAGTCTTATATGTAGACGATATTTCACTTGGGCTTGCTTCATGATGTAAAATAATTTCTCTCGTAATGTTTTGAAATGAAATATATGGGTGAACCCTCCTATGTTATTGGCATAAAGATTCAAAGAGATAGATCCTAAGGGATATTACGACTATCTCAAGAAACCTATATTAATAAAGTCCTCGAGAGATTTCGTATGAAGGATTGTTCACCTAGTGTGGCACATATTGTTAAAGGTGACAAATTCAGTTTGAAACAATGCCCATATAATAATTTACAAAGGGAACAGTAACCAACATTCTTTATGCTTCTGCAGTTGGAAATTTAATGTATGTTCAGGTCTATACAATGCCTGATATTGCATATGTAGTAGGAATGTTGGGTAGATATCAAAGTAATTCAAGTTTGGACCACTGGAAGGCTAGAAAGAAAATGATACGGTATATTCAAGGAACTAGATACTACATGCTTACCTATAGAAGATTTGATCATTTGGAGGTTATTGGATATTCAAACTTCGATTTTACTGGCTGTTCTGACACTAGAAAGTCAACTTCATGATATGTCTTCGTATTAGTTGGAGGGCAAATTCCTGAAGAAGTGCAAAACAGTCTTTAGATGCTACTTCAAATACAGAAGTAGAGTTCGTATCTTGTTTGAAGCATCAACACAGGCTATTTGGCTAAAGAGTTTTATTTCTGGATTGGAAATTGTTGATTCTATTTCAAGACCATTGAGAATTTTATGTGATAATTCTGCTGCAGTGTTCCTAGCTAAGAACATCAAAAGTGGAAGTCAAAGCAAACATATCGTTATTAAATACTTAGATATTAGAGAACATGTTAAGTCACAAAAGGTGGTTATTCATAAAATAGTACTAAAGTGATGATTGCAGATCCTTTGACGAAAGGATTACTATCTAATTTGTATAAAGAATATGTAGAGCATATGAGACTCAATTCTATTATGTGAATTTTATGTAATTGAGATACCGCATTTGTTGGACAATTATGACCCATAGCATCACTATTTGTACAGAACATGGTGTTGTTGTACAAATTAACTATGTGACAAAGGAAATTGCTCTTTTATCATTTGTAATTGGATTACCGGGATATATAAATGATAAAAGTCCATATGATTAGTTCCGGATTAATAAGTTATGAGACAATATTAATCCACTAAGGTTTAATCATTAAAACATCCCTAGTCGTAGTATTATCGAGATTGGACATCGATAATGCGGAATAGACTAGTATGGCACTTATGCGTGTTATGGGAGCATAACGGCATAGTTCTCATATATTTGGGTATTGGATACTCATGCAAGTGTAATAGGAGGTTGTGTTTACCGACGGTACAGAAACAGCTTCGCTCTGGATAGACCCCTCGAAATTCTATTGGTAGTATGACTATGTGTCTATGGAAGTCCGAATCAGGGTAGGTGTATTTGGTCTTAACCTGAGACTTGCACCGCTAATACTTACGACAATCAATATACTTTGGTTTTGGTCGTCCAGGGCTTTAACAGGTTCTGTGTACGCCTCTTCTGGGTATATTGAGAATCGTAGTGTATTGGGTGTGATGTCAAGATGGAAGTATCACTTCAGTCATATGGAGATGATGGTCACGTAGGATACAGAACTGTGCTCTTATATGCTGCAGCTATCAGGATAATATGACTAGGTCATGTTTATCCGATTATAGAGACTAGTTACCAGAGATCCGATATGTGCTTCGTACGGGGCAGACACAATTCCAGCCCCAGGCCTAGCATGTGACATCCGATATTGGATCGCAATACGCAATACTACGTATACTACGCCTGATATAGATTACATATTCCTTTAAGAATATTTCTGGAGAATTGGGTAGGCACGGTGCTTTGCTAGAAGCCAACCATGTCTTGTAAATCGGTAAAAACATAGTACTAGGTACGTACGTGTTCTGATAGTCCGACGACCGGATTTACTGCCATCATATCCGGGGATCTCATGGGTCACTTCCCGAAGATTCACCGATGACGTATGACTCGGACATAATTAATCTAGGATTAATTATCAGAGAGAGAAAATTAATCTAGTATTAATTACAGAGATATTTTATATGGGATAAAATATTATTTAAAAAGAGAGAGAACGATTAATTTGGAATTAATCGATATATTAAACGAAATTGGATTTCGACGCGGAATTAAAATTAGACTTTAATTCGGGCGAACGAGTTAATTTAGAATTAATTCGCTAGCGACGTGAATAGTAATTTTGCTAGGCATAATTATTTAATTAAATTTGATTTAATTACGTCGCAACGGAAAATTCGTTAATTCAGAATTAGCGAACCCGAGCCCAGGAGTGTTTGCGGATTAAAGTCTAATTCGTTAATTCGCATTTCGAATCAAGTGGGGCCCACAAGTCACATCACGCGTCACATCATAAGTCATTCTTGTGATAGAAGTCACATCAACTTTGAGTGATGTGATGCTTCTCATTTTTCGTGATTGATGGGGGTGGTTGAAGACTTTAAAGTCTTGTACCAAATTTTGAATTTGGGATTTTGTATTAGTTTTTGGAAAACAAATACACAAAACACACAAATCATTTTTTCTCTTCTCTCCCTCTTCTCGCTCTCACGTCCAAGGACCATTTTTCTCTCTTTTGCTTCTCCTTTGCCGAGAGCAACATAAAGGGAAATAGAAAAATTATGGCAATTTTTCAAGAGTGCTAGCACACCAAATGGGTCTTACAAAGGTGATAGGGAAACCCATTCATGAGCATGGAATCACACTTAAAGCTTGGAGCTTGAAGGACCACCATAGAGGACAATGACCGAAAAACATGGAGCACAAATTGGATGCATGGCCGAGAGCTTCAAGGAGCAAGAAATTTTTGTGTGTTCTTCGCATCGCAAATCCGATCAAAGTGAGTATTTTCGCAACTTTACTTTGTTGTATTCGCACTTTTCATTCGCTTAAATGATCTTGGTTTGACCTAGAAAACCCAATAATTGTATCAGAGCCTTGTTTAAGCATGAAAATGATTTAGGGTAAAATTTGGGTAAAATTGATTTGAGCATGATTTGATGAAATTATTTGATTGAGTATGCTTGAATGATGATAACTTAGAGTTATGCATGATCAATTTGATGAAAATTGAATTGGATTAGATTTTCCCTAATTTTTTGGCTTGGCCGAAAGTTACCTGCCCTAAATAGTCATGGTATTTTTTGTTCTTTTGATCATTGGATGAGTTGAAAGACTTGGGAAATGTTTATTTGAGATTCAATTGGATTGAAATCGGAATTGGACAATAAACCCTAAAATGTCGTGAGCCATATAGCATGGAAATGATATGATTTTTTGATTCAATAATGTTAGACATGTGTTGATGATAATTAGCATAATTAATTATGTTAATTGGTATTTTGGAAATGTTAATTTGACTAATTAATTATGGCTAATACACTTTAATTGATTTAATTGTGATAGTTGGAATATTGTGATTAAATTAATTGGGCTTAATTTAGAATTGGGCTTATAAAGTTTTATTTGGGCTTAATGGGCTTGGTTGGGCCAAGTTTGGTATAGGTTAATTGGTTGGATCCAATTGGGCCCAAAACCATATACATAAAGTCCAAATATGATAAAATGGGCCTTTAAAATTTTAATTGGGCCTAATGGGCCTAAATTGATTTTTGACAAAAGGGTGATTCCTTATTGGGTTTTGGTTGCCAAGGTCCATGCCTTATAAATTAATTGAAAGCCCATTAGACTTTAATTAAATTGACATTGGATGTTAATTGGGCTTTGAGACCCGTAAAGATTGGATTTTGAATCTAAATCGCAAAGGCTCATTAATAAAGTGCAATTATTTAATTTGGAATTAAATAAATAATTAGTATTGAATACAAATTAAATTGGATTTAATATTGTAGTTTAATATAATTCAAGAATTCGTACTTTGAGTACTTATTCTTAAAACGAGTTTGACTCGCGCAAATCAAATCGTTGTTTGAACATTGGATGTGATGTATGAATAATGTATATCAGATGGATATTAGATGGGTGAGGGCAATCTTGGAAATTATTGTAATAAATTTAGAATTTATTAAATTGGACCTGCGTGTCTAGCCTATTACCTCTTGATTCTTTGTATTTCTCTTCTCACCTATTCCCCTCAATGTAAATGAGGTTTCTTTAGAAGTGTTATGTAATTGGGTAGAAGTAAGATTTGTGCTAGCGGGAGAGAGGAAATAGAGATTTGTTCTAGGAACAAGTTGTTTTAAATATCCATCCGCATATCATTATTAATTTATTTAACGCGCCTAATTATGTTTTTAGAATGCATGTTTAAGGGTGATTGATGAGACCTTAACAAAGATAATTAATTGGTTGCCAATTACGCGAAAAACCTTCAACAAATATTGAGCGTTTTCCTTCCATTGAATGATTCATTCTCAAGATCCAAGATTGACATGGTTTGTGGCCAAAGTCAAGACCTTTGTCCATCGCGAATGTGTTTGAATCATGAAGGCTTTGTTCCATATCGCATGTCTTGTCCAAGTTGTGATTTGTTGGCCAAAGTCAAGATCACTTCTTGTCCATCGACATCGATTACGAAGCTTTCCAAGGTCAATGGGTCCCGCTTAACTGGAATCATTAAGTTTGTTGTGCCAAAGCCAAGGCTTAATTGATTCAGAGGAAAATGTTAGGGAATATATCAGATATATTGGCATATATTATATATATGTTTCGGACTTGGATGTCCACCTACTGGATCTAGGAATTGGATGGGATCCAATTGATCTTAGAGATCTACCTAGTTAAATATTATAAGCTTGTTGGCCAAAGTCAAGGTTGTGTGTTATTTAACGGGATCCTAGCCACTAGGAAACAAGGTTTCCCGAGTACTCAACAGAGGGTTAGAGGCTCGCCGAAAAATAGTGGGAGGCAAATATAAATTTGCAATTTCGTTTAGATACTTGCCAATACGCGCTCATTTCATTTTTCGTCATTAATTAAATATATATTAGTTGGACTAATATTTAATCGTTGTTTTAATTAAACAGTTGGACTGTATTTAAACTACTTCAATTATAGTTGATTATATAATTGGATTATAGTAATCAATATATTTGAATTTAACCAATCAAAATTATAGTTGATTATATAGTTAGACTATAGTAATCATTATATTCAATAGTACCCGAAATCGTTGATTGGATAGTTGGACTATTGAAATCAAGATAACTGAAAGATTAGTGTTTAAAACATAATCATGGGAGAAAATGTCATTAAACGACTTTAATTTTCAGATTGGGAATAAAACCTCAGGATAGTCCTGGGAACTAAGAAGTTACTCTATTTGATAGAACAACCTCTTGGGCATAAACCCGGAGTTGAGCAAATAGTAGAACATGATCTTTGGAAGATTCATGTGATGATAAATTTAGTGCTCAATCCTTTATGCTAGATGCAATGACACTTTAATTTCGTTGTCAAAATTAAGGATTAGATCATTGTACCATGATGATAAAGTTAAAGATCTTCATAGATCTATTCTTAGATCTTAGAAGTACAAATTGCAAAAGGAATCTCTTTTGCTCACGTATGTCAGAGGGTACATCTGTCGAGCACTAGGTGTCGCAGATGATTGCTGACATCGATCAGCTAGGTTAGCTGGGCATACCTACGTGGCCGAGACTACCAAAGATTTGATCGTATAGTCTCTACCCGAAAGCTGGGGCAGGTTCATAATGAACTAAGAGTAAACTCTTGGAGAGTTGATGACTATGATCAAGGAGGCAAAGCCAGAACTTCTAAAAGGGGCAAAGGCAAAATCATCACAGTCTTCTAGGAAGACAAATGACATATCCCAAAATGTCTGCCTAAACTGTGGAAAACGGGGTCACTGGAAACGTGACTACTGTATGGACAATGCAGACATGAAGGAAGTGAAGAGGGGCAAGGCTCCGGCTTCAAGTATGTTTGTCATAAACATGTTCACTATTAGTTTCAAAATTGGATTTTGATACTAAGTGTGGTACATAAGATATGTACTCATGTGCGGAATCTACTAATTAGTAGGGTACTTACTTCAGTTGAGATCGACCTGCGAGTCGGAAACGGGACGAGAGTCGCTGTTTTGACCGTAGAGACCTAAGTTTAGGAACTACCCTTCGAGTGTGTACTTAAATTAGGAAACTGTTATAATGTACCTAGTTTGACTAGAAACATTATCTCTATATCAGAGTTATAACTCGTTGCGGGTATACCTTTATATTCTAGAACACTAAAGTGTTTTATTTTATAAAGATGATATTGAGATAAACACATTATATGTGAATAACAGTATTTATATTTTGAATATAAATGAATCTCAAACGTATGATATGACAAACAAATAGCTCAAACTGAATTAATCATAAGAGACTTATTTGTGGCATTGTTGTTTGGGACACATTAAACAAGACTCGTATATCCACACTTTTTAAGAGTGGATACTAGGACGGATTTGATCATATTCAAATGATGTCTACGAATCTAGTTTATTAGGCAAAGTGCCTAAAACACCTTTTACTTGGTAAAAGTGTAAGTACCACCGATCTGTTAGCCCTCGTTCATAGTGACGTAAGTGGGCATATGTCTAGCTAGGCTAGAGGTGGATATGAACACTTCGTAACCTTTGCGGATGTGGCATCGCGTTATGGTTATGTGTTTCTTTTGAAACATGAATCAGAAACTTTTGATAAATTCAAAGAGTTTCGACACGAAGTATAAAAATAGATCGGCAAGAGTGTTAAAACCGTCACGGTTAGACTGTTGTGGAAAATACTTAAGCAATAAGTTTCTCGATTACTTGAAAGAGTATAGTATTCTTTCACAGTGGACTCCTCCCGGAACACCTCAATTGAGCGGTGTGTCCAAACGGAGAAACCAAATTTTGTTGGACATGATAAGGGTAATCATGAGTCGCTCTGAGCTACCATTTTCCTTCAAGGGATACGCATTAATCAGTGCAAAACTTATTTTGAATAAGGTTCCATAAAAATCTGTTTGACAGACTTCATTTTAGATATGAACAAGAAAGAAACTGGGTTTTCTCATTCCTGAAGATTTGGGAATGCTGGGCATATGTTTAGATGATACCAAACTAAAACCCAAATCGGATAAGTGCCTAATTGTAGGTTATCCTAGGAAACCAAAGTATAGTACTTATACAACTCACTAGAGAACAATGTAATTGTTGCTCGCCATGTGATTTTCCTAAGAGGAATACCTAAATGCAGTGGTAAGTGGGAGGAAAGTAAAACTCGATGAAAATCGAGTAATACTGTTCCAGGCACCGATTCCTTAACGGAACACAAACAGTTCATCAGGGATAAAACTGTACCATAATCTTCGAATACAAAAGAACCACGCAAGTCGGAGAGAGTCAGAAAATAACATGGGAGGTATGGGTTTCTGATCTCACCTCGTAAAGATGTCAATCTTATTGAGGAAAACAAACCGACTACGTATGAGGAAGTGATAAAAGGTATCGACTCCCTATTATGGCAAAGTGCCATGATATCCGAAATGGATTCCATGTAAACCAACCAAGTTTAGACACTGGTTGATGTACCAGAAGGCATTGTGCTTATTGGTACTATATAAGTCTTCAAGGAAGACATACATGGATGGCAACATACCAACGTATAAAGCTAGGCTTGTAGCGAAAATGTATCGTTATCAACATTGTGTCGATTGCGACCAAACCTTTTACTCGTTGCCATGATTAAAATCCATTTGGATAATACTTGCTAATGCTGGATGTTTCATTTATGAAATATGGCAGCTGAATGTCAAAACCGCTTTCCTTAAATGGAAACCTTTTGGAGGATGTTTACAACATCCTGACGATTTTGTCGTACCTAAACAAGCAAAGAAGGTTTGCAAGTTAATCGATCCATTTATGGATTGAAGCAAGCATTGCGTTCTTGGAACTATCGTTTTGATGTAATCATAATGGTATATGATTTAATTCAAAACGGAAATGATTCTTGTGTATATAAGGAGGTTAGTAGGAGCGCACTGATAGTGAATGTCCTATATAATGATGATATATCATTTCTTGGAAATGATATTCCCATAATACAATCGGTGAAAGCTTGGCTTTCATGAAAAATTCTACGTAGAATACTTGGGAGAGACAACCTTTATTCTAGCAATAAAGATCTACTGGGATAGATCTAAAGGTTGTTGGCACTCTCCGAGTACTCGTACATTGAAATAAATGTACGCGACCTGGTGTCTCATATGCTTTGAGCATATGGAGTCACAATCAGGCCAATCCAATTGATAGTCACTGGATTGAAGTTAAGAACATCCTTACGTATCTTAGATGAACTAAGGATGCTTTCTTATATCTATGGAGAAGGAGAACTTGAAGTGACCAGGTTCACCGTTGTAAGTTTCCAAACCGATAAAAACGACTATAAGTCGTAAAAAAAGGTATTATATAGTTTGAATAACGGAACAGTGAGCTGGAAATCTTCTAAGCAAGATACTGTTACCGAATAAACAACAAAAGTGGAATATTGCTGCAGCTGAGGCATCAATAGAAGCACTTTGGATCTATATAATCCTAATCAGATTAGGTGTAGTTCTGTTAGCAGCTGAGCTAGGCTATAGCAAAGGCTAAAGAATTAATGGTTTCATCAACGATCTGAGTATATACTTCAACTGTTCATCTGATTCGTTCGGATCATACATCGTGGCGATATGATGATCGAATAAATCGCATCAGATGATAACTTTATAAATCTGCAGACGAAAGCAGTTTCTCAGCAGAAGATTGAGCGAACCGTACATAGTTCAAGTGTAAGACACTTGAGTGATTGGCTATAGGCCAAGTGGGAGATTATTGGACAATTATGACCCATAGCATCACTATTTGTACAGAACATGGTGTTGTTGTACAAATTAACTATGTGACAAATGAAATTGATCTTTTATCATTTGTAATTGGATTACCGGGATATATAAATGATAAAAGTCCATATGATTAGTTCTGGATTAATAAGATATGAGACAGTATTAATCCACTAAGGTTTAATCATTAAAACATCCCTAGTCGTAGTATTATCGAGATTGGACATCGATAATGTGAATAGACTAGTATTGCACTTGTGCGTGTTATGGGAGCATAACGGCATAGTTCTCATATATTTTGGTATTGGATACTCATGCAAGTGTAATAGGAGGTTGTGTTTATCGATGGTACGTAAACAGCTTCGCTCTGGATAGACCCCTCGGAATTCCATCGGTAGTATGACTATGTGTCTATGGAAGTCCGAATCAGGGTAGGTGTATTTGGTCTTAACCTGAGACTTGCACCGCTAATACTTACGACAATCAATATACTTTGGTTTTGGTCGTCCATGGCTTTAACAGGTTCCGTGTACACCTCTTCTGGGTATATTGAGAATCGTAGTGTATTGGGTGTGATGTCAAGATAGAAGTATCACTTCAGTCATATGGAGATGATGGTCACGTAGGATACGGAACTGGTACTCTTATATGTTGCAGCTATCGGGATAATATGACTAGGTCATGTTTATCCGATTATAGAGACTAGTTACCAGAGATCCGATATGTGCTTCGTACGGGACAAACACAATTCCAGCCCCAGGCCTAGCATGTGACATCCTATATTGGATCGCAATACGCAATACTACGTATACTACGCCTGATATAGATTACATATTCCTTTAAGAATATTTCTGGAGAATTGGGTAGGCACGGTGCTTTGCTAGAAGCCAATCATGTCTTGTAAATCGGTAAAAATGTAGTACTAGGTACGTACGTGTTCGGATAGTCCGACGACCGGATTTACTGCCAACATATCCGGGGATATCATGGGTTGCTTCCCGAAGATTCACCGATGACGTATGACTCGGACATAATTAATCTCGGATTAATTATTAGAGAGAGAATATTAATCTAGGATTAATTACAGAGATATTTTATCTGGGATAAAATATTATTTAAAAAGAGAGAGAACGATTAATTTGGAATTAATCGATAAATTAATATATTCGATAGGGAAACCCATTCATGAGCATGGAATCACACTTTAAGCTTGGAGCTTGAAGGACCACCATGGAGGAAAATGACCGAAAAACATGGAGCACAAATTGGAGGCATGGCCGAGAGCTTCAAAGAGCAAGAAATTTTTTTTGTGTTCTTCGCATCACAAATCCGATCAAAGTGAGTATTTCCTCAACTTTACTTTGTTGTATTCGCACTTTTCATTCGCTTAAATGATCTTGGTTTGACCTAGAAAACCCAACAACATTTATATATTGCGGTTTATTCACATGGCTATAATTTTTTAAATTTTTGTCATTTTATATAGTTCGTATATATAAAGTTAAATAATGACAATATAGATATTTGAATAAAGTAAGGACCCACAATAAGTATTTAGAAGCTTATTTGTAAATAAATAAATAAATATATATATATATATATATTCACTCAAGAGGAAATTACTTTGTAATATATGGAAGGTAATATTTTATAATAAATGACTTGTCGGCATGATTCATAGTTGTCAAGTCTTTTTTGAATATAAGGCTTAGAGAGAGTTAAGGTTATGAGTTACAATTAGATGGACCAAGTGGGAAAATATTAGACATCTATTGTATATGTGTCTCATGGAGGTCCATTATGAGTTAAGGTTATGAGTTACTTATTTAAGGAAGTAAACAATAACTTTATCTCTTAAAGTTTTAAATTAAAGGAAGTTAACAAAAACTTTATCTCTTAAAGTTTTAGATTAAGAACAACTTCCTCCAAATCTTGATCGCGATTTTAATACTGCACACAGGCGCACGTATTGCTCAAGTAATATAGTGACTATTGGTCGGATATTGCACCCACAGGGACTTAGTATTTCTCTTATTAATACCAAGACTAACTTATTTAACTAAAACTAAACGATTAGTTAAGAAAGAAAGTTGTTTTAACCGATTGAATTGAAAAGTAAATACGAAGCAATTAACAAACTTTGGAAAAACTTATAATATATAATAACCTATGGTTGTAACTTTACCTACGCAGGCAAATGAAAGGTTCAGGCACTTGTCTTTCAATTGGGTTATTTCGAATTATTAACCTAGAACACTAAACTATCTAATGTTGGGAAGCGGCCGCGAGTGCGCAACGGAAAATTAAAAATTATGATGCCGCTATCCCTTTGCCCAAGACCCATTTGTTTTTATTATTCTACAAGCCTATGCATGTTACTATATATTCTAAGCATAAAAACTCATAAAACATGCAAAGAACATAAACTTAAACATGCTAACTATCATAAGAACTCTAATTAAAAATAAAGAAAGAAAAAGACTTACTTGAACCGAAGACTCCTCCAGTCCTCCCTCCAATCTACAAGCTTTTCTCGAACTCAGCAAGCTCTTCCACATTCCAAAGAGCCACCCAAGTGTGTGGCCTCCAAAGGTGCACACACCAAAGCCAAAACTCAACGGCAAGACTACGCCTTGAGTGCACAGGTATTTTGCCCTTGGTGTTAGCCTAGGCAAATACCTCAAAACTTTTAACTTGAGATTCCTCTAGTCAATTAGACTTAAGGATCCTCAAAATCAGTGGCTTACTCTTAAACTTTAGAGTTGCTCACTTATATAAACCCAAGATATGAAAGGTTTTGGTGTAAAAATTTGTAAAGAATTCTTTGGGTTTATATAGGTGCTCCAAAGACAACAAAATTAATTAAGAATCCGATGTGGGATAAATGCTAATTAAATCTTAGCCATTGGATCTTAATATAATGGTTTAATGAGATTATAAAACCCTAATAAGAGTTTGGGCCGAATTGGAATTCAAAACAAATAAAAAATAAAAAATAAAATAAATTTACTATTCACGTTTTTTTTTCTTATTCATTTTTCCAATTCCCAAAGTGCCCCTATCGTCATTCACCAATCCCTAAGCCACTTTGGAACTTCATAAATGATCTGTTCAATAATTAAACACATTGAACCATTTATGAACAATTCCTACAACAATCATATATGCTGTTAAATTTGTATTATGCACTGTTAACCATTGATTTCGACTTTGTTATGTGTGACCTTTTGGGTTCCCCTCAAGTTGGATATGAAATGAATCGTGATAATTAATCGAACATAAATTATCCTCCGATCAGATGGTCGTTCGATTTCAATGACCAAGGTTGACATCTAGCAACATTCCAAGGCCCCCAAATGAGAAGGAAAGATATATACCCATTATGTATGCGATTTACATATGATACGGTCCCTCGCCTCACTGTATCCCCACCATTTGACCTAGGGTATGGAAAGTGTCTACCTATATAGTCAAAGGTATGATGTTGATAGTGTCATGAATCGTGCTAACCCAAGAATCTCACATGATTCTTCCGCTGTGGCCACAGTCTCAAGCACTGATCATACATATCAACCCGCGAACTGGAATACTACTCTTATAAGAAAATATTATCCGAGAGAGTGGCGATTCTCTATTGTATCTTTACAAACTTCACGTGTTTTAATAAATGACCCAATCATACCCTTATGACCGGATATTTTGAACCGGGGAAGGAGAATGTCAAATTCATTTGATCCACACATAAGATTGTAAAGACCTCAAGTCTAAGGACTAGTCATACAATCGATGCATGAAAGTTCTCATAGACATATGGGATAAACACTCCATGTGAAAAATTTTGGCGTTCAGTTCGATGGACACGAGCACGCATCCATGTGATACACCAAACGGACGGATCTCCGCTAGTAGCCTATGAGATCGGCTACCCCACTTAAGGGCAGATCATATCATCATGCTAGTCTCTCCGCTTTGTGAACGCCCAGATTATTCACAAAACTATGACTAAGAACGTTTGAGAGTAATGATTCTCATAAGGCGTGGAAGCCATCATCTTATTACTCCAAGGGCTTTATTACAGTGTTTTATTATTCATATAATTTATGTAAGACACGTATAATAAAGATTGACATTTTATTAATTAATGAAAATATTGCAAATACATGTACATATAGCCCATCCATAAGTTGGGTATAGGGCATATCCCTAACAATCTCCCATTTGCACTACAGCCAACTAGTATGAATCTGGACACCATACTCTCGGGTGTGCCTACCATACTTTTGTTGAGTCAGCCTTTTAGTCAGAGAATCTGCAAGATTATCTTTTCTGGGTATTTTCTCTATAATAACTTCTTTTCTCTCAATAATCTCCCTGATGAGATGAAATCGCCTGAGTACATGCTTGGATTTTTGGTGGGACCTTGGTTCCTTTGATTAAGCAAAGGCGCCTATGTTGTCACAGTACATCGTGACGCCATTTTTTTTCGCGGGAAGCATTTCCAGCTCCGTGATGAACTTCTTTATCCATACTGATTCTTTAGCTGCCTCAGATGCTGTAATATACTAGACTTCAATGGTGGAGTCCGCTGTAGTTGACTGCTTTGAGCTTTTCCAACTGACAGCTCTGCCATTCATAGTAAACAGATATCCTATTTGTGATCTGCTATCATCCCTATCGGTCTGAAAGCTTGCATCACAGTAACCAATGACTTTCATCTTAGAATAATCTCTGTATGTAAAAAACACATCCTTAGTTCTTCTCAGATACTTGAGGATTGTTTTGACAGCTACCCAGTGTTGTTCACTAGGATTTTTCTGATGCCTACTCGTTATGCTAAGAGCATAAGAGACATCAGGTCTTGTATATAGCATGGCGTACATGATCGATCCTATTGCTGAAGCATAAGGGATCCTACTCATACGCTCTCTATCTGAATGAGTATGTGGACATTTCTCCTTAGATAATTTGATTCCATGACAAGTAGGTAAATTACCTCTTTTGGAATCTTCCATTTTGAATCTTTTCAAAACTTTATCTATGTACGTAGATTGAGAAAGTCCTAACAACCTCTTAGATCTATTACGATAGATCTTAATGCCGATGATGTAGGCTACTTCTCCCAAATCTTTCATGGAGAAATTCAGATAACCATTGCTTGGTGGCTTGCATCATGGGAATATCATTCCCGATGATTTATAATACAAGAAATATAACAGCACTCCCACTACTTTTCCTGTAAACACAAGGCTCGTCTACATTTTTGATGAAGTCAAATTCTTTGATTGTCTCATCAAATCGTATATTCTAACTTCTGGAGGCTTGCTTGAGTTCATAAATAGATCGTTTAAGCTTGCATACTTTATTATGATCATCCTTAGATGCAAACCCCTCAGATTGTGTCATATAGACTTCCTCTACGAGGTTCCCATTAAGGAAAGATGTTTTGACATCCATCTGCCAAATCTCATAATCAAAGTGTGCATTTAGTGCCAGTAAAATTCGAATGGACTTTATCATTGCAACAGACGAGAAGGTTTCGTCATAGTCAATTCCTTTGATTTATCTATAACCTTTCGCCACTAACCTAACCATATAGGTTTGGATGTTGCCTTCTGCATCAGTTTTATGCTTGTAAATCCACTTGCAGCCTATGGGTTTTATCCCTTCAGGTGCATCCACCAAGTCCTAGACTTGATTCTGATACATATAGTCTATTTCGGATTTTATGGCCTCAAGCCACTTGACTGAATCAATGTCACACATTGCTTCGTCATAACTGGTGGGATCGTCATTTTTAATGACCTGATCATGTTCCTTATCAATATGGAAACCATAACTTTCAGGCTCATATCTTTCCCTACCGGACCTTTTAAGTTCACAACCTTGTGGTTGTTCTGTCGCTGCCCTTTTGAGGGGCCTGGGGTTTAGTTCTATGTTAGTTTTTTCTTCTCGTACCTCATTAAGGTTAAGTCTACTCCCACTATATTTCTTGAGAAGGAATTCATTCTTTAGAAATTTAGCATTTCGTGAGACAAATGTTCTTTGTTCATTTGGGAAGTAGAACATGTATGCTCTTAAGTTCAAGACATATCCTACAACTTACATTTAACTGCCCTATCATCCAATTTGTTAGTTTGTGTGAGCTTAACATATGTGTCACATCCCCAAACTCTTAGATAATTAAGACTATGACGTCTCCCAGACCATAACTTATATGGTGTTTGACTAATAGTCTTTGAAGGAACTTGGTTTAGTAGTAGTGTTGCAGTTTCTAAAGCAAGACCCCGAAATGAAAGAGGTAGATCCGTGCCTGGCATCATTAATCGGACCATATCTAATAATGTCTGATTTATCCTTTCGGAGACCCCATTATGCTGTGGAGTTCCCGGAGGAGTCCACTGGGAAACAATGCCATTTTCTCTCAAGTAATCTTGAAATGCATCGCTTAAGTATTCACCACCTCGGTCAGACCTCAGTGATTTAATACTTTTATTAAGCTGGTTTTCTACTTCAGCTTTGAAGTCTTTGAATTTCTCAAAGGCTTCAGATTTATACCGCATAAGGTACACATACCCATATCGCGAGTGATCATCGATAAAGGTAATGAAGTAGAGAATCCACCTCTTGCGGTGACTGACATTGGTCCGCATACATCAGAGGTATGAGTTCTAATGTCTCCGCTGCACGCCTGTCATTTACCTTTGAAAGGTAATTTGGTCATTTGACCAAGTAAATGTTGGACATTATGACCCATAGCGTCACTATTTGTAAAGATCATGGTGTTGTTGACAAATTAACTTTGTGACAAAGGAAATGGCTCTCTTATCATTTGTGATAGATCACAAGATGTATAAATGATAGGAGGTCCTTATGATTAGTTCCTGGATTGAGATTGTAGAGTTTCAATCAAGTCCCAAGGATCACAAACATGCATAAAAACGAGTTGAATACACAAAGGAGTAAGGCGGAATTCATACTCACATTGATGGTTTTGATGAAATGAAGAACAAGTTGCGTTTTTGATGCACATCAAGCTCGGCAGTAGCTTCCTCATGCAGTGGACTGCTCGGTTGGGGACTGGTTTTGCCTCTCCATGTTCGGCCATTAATGAACTCCATGGAAGCTTCAAGCTTCAAGCTTTCCAAGCTCACAAATTCGTTTCTCTATCACCATAATATAACCCATGTGTGTGCTAGCACTACTCTTCTTCATTTACTTCTCAAAATTTCGGTCAAACCAGAAATTTTTGGAGAGGAATCGGCTTTGAAACCGTGAATGAGAGAAGAGAAAAGAGAGGGAAAAGGAGAAGACCGTGAGTGGTGAGTGAGAGAGAGAAAATGTTTTTGGTTATATATTTATTTTTATTTTCCAAAACAAAAACAATATATAATCATTTTCATATATGTCAAAAGTTAAAAAGCAAAAGTCTATTAATGCTTTCATCATTTCACTTTTTACTTTAAGTCACATCACATCACTTTAATAAAGTGACATGTTGTCAAGTCACATCATCACTCAAAGTGACAATTGATTTGACGCATGATGTGACTAACGATTTGACGCTTGATGTGACTTGCGTGCCGCGCTCGAATTCGAAATGCGAATGCGCTCGCAATCACTCTCGGGCTCGGGTTCGCTAATTCCAAATTAACGAATTTTCCGTCGCGTCGTAATTAAATGATTACGCCTAGCGAAATCACTATTCACGTCGCTAACGAATTAATTCTAAATTAATTCGTTCGCCCGAATTAAAATCTAATTTTAATTCCGCGTCGAAATCCAATTTCTTATAATATATCGAATATATTATTTTATCGATTAATTCCAAATTAATCGTTCTCTCTCTTTAATTAATATTTTATCCCAGATAAAATATCTCCGCAATTAATCCCAGATTAATTTTCTCTCTCTTCTAATTAATCCCAGATTAATTAAAGTGCGAGTTATACATCATCGGTGAATCTTCAGGAAGCGACCCATGAGATCTCCGGATATGTTGGCAGTAAATACGGTCGTCGGATTATCCGAACACGTAAGTACCTCGTACTACGTTTATACCGATTTACAAGACAAGGTTGGCTTCTAGCAAAGCGCCATGCCTACCCAATTCTCCAGAAATATTCTTACAGGAATATATAGATCTGTATCAAGCGTAGTATACCGTAGTATTGTGTATATCGGCCCAGTATCGGATAGTCACGTGCTAGGGCTGGGGCTGGATAAGTGTCTGCCCCGTCCGAAGCACATGTCGGATGTCTGGTAACTAGTCTCTATAATCGGATATGTATGACCTAGTCATAATATCCCGATGGTTGCGCAACACTTAAGAGCACTAGTACCGTATCCTGCGTGACATCATCTCCAATATGACTGAAGTGATACTTCCGTCTTGACATCACACCCAATACACTACGACTCTCTGATAAACCCAGAAGTGGTGTACGCAGCAGAACCGGTTAAAGCCCTGTACCACCAAGACCAAAGTCTACCGATTATCGTAAGTATTAGCGATGCAAGTCTCAGGTTAAGACTATACACACCTACCCTGATTTCGGCCTCCCATAGACACATAGTCATAATACCAATGGGATTCCGAGGGGTCTATCCAGAGCGAAGCTGTTTCCCGTACCATCGGTGAAACACACCTCCTATCGCACTTGCATAAGTATCCAATACTTAAATATATGAGAACTATGCCGTTGTGCCCTCACAACGCGCACAAGTGCAATACTAGCCTATTCCGCATTATCGATGTCCTGTCTCGATAATACTCCGGCTAGGGATATTTAATGATTAATCCTTCGGGACTGATACTGTCTCATATCATTCTCAATCCAGGAACTAATCATATGGACCTCTCTTCATTTATACATTTATGGTGATCTAATCACAAATGATGAGAGTGCAATTTCCTTGTCACATAGTTAATTTGTACAACAACACCGTGATCTGTACAAATAGTGACGCTATGGGTCATTTATCCAACAATCTCCCACTTGGCACATAGCCAGTCACTCGAGTGTCTAACACCCGAACTATGTACGGTTCGCTCAAATTGCTGAGGAAAGGTTTTCGTCAGCGGATTTGCGTAATTATCTTCTGACGCGATTTATACGATCATCACATCGCCACGATGTATGATCCGAACGAATCAGATGATATAGAAGTATATATCTGGATCGTCGATGAGACCTTTAATTCCTTAGCCTGTGCTGACGCCTAGCTCAGCTGCTAAAAGAACTATATCTAATTTAATTAGATTTATTATCGATCCAAATGGCTTCTATTGCTGCCTCAGCTGCAGCAATAATCCGCATTTGTTGTTAATTCGGCAACAGTTATCTTGCTCGGAATATTTCCAGCTCACTGTCCCAGTGTTCAAACTTTTATAGTACCGTATTATTTAATCGTTTGGAAACTTGCAGCAGTGATCCCAGTCACTTCAAGTTCTCCTTCTCCATAGTTTAAGACATCTTTAGTTTCTCTGAGATACTAACAGATGTTCTTAACTTCAATCCAGTGACTATCACTTGGATTGACCCGATTGTGACTCCATATGCTCGAAGCGTATGAGACACCAAATCAAGTACATTTTAAATGTACAATTTCCAGAGAGTGTTAACAACTCCAAATCTATCCCAGTAGATCTTTATTCCTTGAATAAAGGTTGTTACTCCCCAAGAATTCTACGGAGAATTTCTATGAAAGCCAAGCTTTCACAATTGCTTTATGGGAATTTCATTGTCAGTGCCCTCTCCCACTAACCTCCTTATATACACAAGAATCATTTCGTTTTGAGTCAAATCATAAACCATTATGATTATTTCAAAACGTCAGTTCCAAGAACCTTATGCTTGCTTCAATCCAAACATGGATCGAATAACCCGCAAACCTTGTTTGTTGGTTATACAAAATCGTCAGGATGTTAAACATCTCCAAAAGGTTTCCTTTTCAGGAAAGCGATTTTGATCTATAACTGACACATTTCATAAATGAAATACGCAGTTATCAACAAGCATCTTCAAAATGGATTTACCATGGCAACAGGTAAAAGGTTGAACCGTTATTAACACAATGTTGATAACGATACCTTTCGTCAAAAGCCCGCTTTGTACGTTGGTATGTTGCCTTCCATGTATGTCTTCCTTGAAGACGTTTAATGTACCATAGGCACAATGCCTTGTGGTACAACAACTAGTATCCAAAATAGTTGTTAAACATGGAATCCATTCCGGACTCATGGCACTTTGCCATAATAGGGAGTCGATACCTTGTATCACTTCCTCAAAACGTAGTCGGTTGGTATACCTTCATAAGATTGACATCTTTATGAGGTTAGATCAGAAACCCATACCCTAGGTTGTTTTCTGACTCTATCCGATCTACGAGGTCTTGTGTATTTGAAGATTAATGGTATAGATTCATCATAGATGAACTATTTGTGTTCCATTAAGGACTTCGTGCCTTGAACAGTATTACTCCGATTTTCATCGAGTATCACTATCCTCCCACTGACCACTGCATATCGGTATTCCTCTCAGGAAAAACCGCATGGTGAGCAACAATCACATTGTTCTCATGTGAGATTTATAAGTACTATACTTATGGTTTCCCTTAGGATAACCTATATTGGCACTTATCCAATTTGGGTCCTTAGTTTGGTATCATCCAAACGTTATGCCTGGCATACCCAAATTATCAGGAATGAGAAACCTCGTTTCTTCCCTGTTCATATCCTATATGACATCTGTCAAACAGATTTATATGGAACCTTATTCTAAATAAGTTATTGCACTGTTAAAACTTATCCGTTGAAGGAAATGGTAGCTCAGAGCGACTCATGATTAGCCTTATCATGTCTAACATGATTCGGTTAATCCGTTCGGACACACCGTCACTTTGACGTGTTCCGGGAGGAGTCCTCATTTGAAAGAATACTATACTCTTTCAAGTATATAAGAAACTTATTGCTTAAGTATTTTCCATTACGGTCTTACCGTGACGGTATAATACTATAGCCGATCTGTTTGTCTATTTCGTGTCGAAACTCAAAAGTTTCGATTTGTGTTCTTCAAAAGAAACACATAACCATAACGTGATGCCACATCCGTTAAGGTCACGAAATATTCATGTTCACATCTAGCCTAGCTAGATATGGGCCCCTACTTACTTCACCATGAATAGGGCTAACAGATCGGTGGCCCTTTTACTATTACCAAGTAAATAGTATTTTAGGTACTTTACCTAATAAACTAGATTCGCAGACCTTATTTGAATAGTCAAATCAGTCCTAGTACCCACTCTTCAAAAGTGTGGATATACGAGTCTCGTTAAATTGTGTCCTAGACAACAATGCCACAAATAAGTCTCTATTGATCAAATCAATTTGAGCTATTTATTTGTCATTTTATATGTTTGAGATTTTATTTATATTCAAAATATAAATTCTGTTATTTACATCTAATGTATTTATCTCAGTATCATCTTTATATAATAAAACACTTAGTGTTCTATATATAAAGGTTTTATCCGCAACGGATTAAACACTGATATAGAGATAATGTCTCTAGTCAAACTAGTTACATTATAACAGTTCCTAATTTAAGTATATACCCAAAGGGTAGTTCCTAAACTTAGGTATCTACGGTCAAACAGCGACTTTCGTCCCGTTTCCGATTCGCAGAGAATCTCAGCTTGAAGTCAGTATCCTGCTCAAAGCAGATTCTGAACATCAATACATATATTTTATGTACCACACTAAGTATTTAAAATCTAATTTCAATACTAGCTGTGAACATAACTAAGACAAACATTTTCAAAGTAAGAGCCTTGCCCTTTCTTTAATTCCTTCGTGTCTGCCATATCCAAATGGTAGTCACTTTGGGATATGTCAATTATCCTTTTCAATATTTCAGAAACCTTAGGCCAAGCCTTGGGTTTTTAGAATATCGAAACGATGTGCACCTCGTGCTACATGCCCAATTGCAAACTTTGACTTTATCTCCTCTAGAATAGTCAATTAATTCTCCAAGAATTATAAATTGCAATTTTAATACTTCTTAAATCTAAAATTAGATTTATGACAAGTATATTAAATTAAGCATTAAAGTCATCATCACATAAATCTTCCAAAGATTTTATGCTCTACTTATTTTGCTTAATTTTGGGCTTAAGGTATAATAAGTTATTTTATCAAATAAAGTAACCTATTATTTATTCCCAATTTGAAAATTAAATCATTTAAAATATTTTAATCCCAGATTATATTTTAAATATCCAACTTTTCAATTTTATCTTGATTACAATAGTCCAACTATTTAATCAACGATTAGTGGTACTATATATATTATAATGATTATAATAGTCCAACTATATAATCAAATATAATCCAAATTAATTAACCTCAATTACATTGATTACTATAATCCAATTATAAAATCAACTGTAAACTGAAATTAATTAATTCAAATATATTGATTAATATAATCCAATTATATATAATCAAGTATAATACAGTCCAACTGTTTATTAAAACAACAATTTAAATATTAGTCCAACTAACATTTAATCTAATGACGAAATAATTTAAATGAGCGCGTATGGCGAGTAATTGAACGAGTATTGCAAATTCAATTCTTGCCTCCCACTATTTTTCGTCGAGCCTCTAACCCTCTGTCGAGTACTCGGGAAACCGTGTTTCCTAGTGGGCTAGGATCCCGTTAAATATCACACAATCTTGACTTTGGCCAACAAATTGTATGATAATTAACTAGGTAGATCTCGAAGATCAATTGGATCTCATCCAACTCCTAGATCCAGTAGGTGGACATCCAAGTCCCAAACATATATCTTATATATGCCTATACATCGAATGTATACCCTAACCTTTTTCCTCTGAATCAACTAGGCCTTGGCTTTGGCACAACAAACCTAGTGATCCCAGTCAAGCGCGGACCCATTGACATGGAAGCTTCGTAATCAATGTCAATGGACAAGAAGTGGTCTTGACTTTGGCCAACAAACCACAACTTGGACACGACACCGATATGGAACAAAGCCTCGTGATTAAAACACATCTTTGACGGACAAGGGCTTGACTTTGGCCAACAACCCCTGCCAATCTCGGATCTTGAGTAAGAATCACTCAATGGAAGGAAAATAAACGCTTGATATTTAACGAGGGTTTTTCGCGTGCAAATTGGCTACCAATTTAATTATCTTTGTTAAGGTCTCATCATCATACACCCTTAAACATGCATTCTAAACACATAATAAAGCGCATATGTAAAATAATAATGATATGCGGATGGATATTTTACATTGATCCTAGATCAAATCTCTCATTTTCTCTCTCCAAGCTAGCACATGTATTTCTTCTACCCGTTACACTACACTTCTAAAGAAACCTCATTTACATGGAGGGGAATAGGTGAGAAGAGAATACAAAGAAATAGGAGATAAGGCTGGACACGCAGGTCCAATTAATAAATCAAATTTATTACAACAATTTCTAAAAATCGCCCCACCCGGCTAATATCCATCCGATATACATTATTCAAACATCACAACCATGTATTCATACAAGCATGTTATCAATCAATCCAATTAATTAATCTTGATAATTAGTGATCATCCAATGTTCAAACAAAGATTTGATTTTGTTCGAGTCAAACTCGTATTGCGAACACGTACTCAAAGTACGATTTCTACGAATTAAATTAAATTACATGATTAAATCCAATTTAATACGTATTTAATTCTAATTCATTATTTAATTCCAAATTAAATATTACACTTTATAAAATAAACCTTTACGACTTAAATTCCAAATTTAATCGTTACGGGTCTCAAAGCCCGATTAATATCCAATATTAATTTAATTAAAGTCCAATGGGCTTTTAATTAATTTCTTGAGGCGTGGACTTTTGGTCAACTCGGGTCAAACCCGCAACCAAAGTCCAATCCGGGAGTTACCCCATAAGCCCATAAATTAATTTAGGCCCATTAGGCCCAATTAAACGTTAAAGGTTCATTAGTCGCATTTGGGCCTTTTGGAAGCGGTTTTGGGCCTAATTGGATCCAACCAATTTTGGCCTAAACCAACTTTGTACAACAAAGTCCAATAAACCCAATAACAACTTAAAAGCCCAAATCCAATTTTAAGGCCAATTTATTAAATTACAAAATCCAATTTTACAATTAAATTAAACAAAGTGTATAGCATTATTAATTACCCAAATCAAAGTTTCCAAAACATCAAATTTGTCCAATTAATCATGCTTAACATCAATTAATCATGTCCAACATAATTAAATCAAAATCAAACAAACCCAATTTATACATGCTAAAGTCTCGGCCATAAGGGGAAAAAATGCCCAAATCAAATTCAATCCAATTGAACCCAATCAAACATAAATTCAACATCCCCAAATGATTTCTAAGTCATCCAATGAACAAAAAATCAAAAACCAAGACATTAGGGCACTTGCCAAATTCGGCCATCACAAGCAAATTGGGGAAAAATTGTTCCAAACACTTTTCATCAAATTGATCTAATCAATCATCAATTAAACAACATTCAAGCATTCTAATCATCCAATTTCATTAAACATGCTCAAAATCAAGTTTACCCAATTTGTCATGCCCAAAATTTAGGGAAAAATGGATCCAACCAAATTTCATGAAATTGATTATGCACAACATCAATTCAACCTCATTCAAGCATACTATACTAAACAATTTATCAATTGATGCTCAATTGAGTTTACCAAATTTGTCATGAAATTTGAAAATGGATCCAACCAATTCATGAAATGATTATGCCAACATCATTCAACCTCATTCAAGCATACTATACTAAACATTTAATCATTTGATGCTCAAATTGAGTTTACCCAAATTAAAGTTTTGGCCAACAATAAGCAAATTGGGGAAAATCAATCCAATCAATTTTTCTTCAAATTGATTACATATAACTCTAATTATTCATATACAAGCATTCTTAAACAAACAATTTGTCAAAATCATGCTTAAATCAAAAAGCCCCAAATTTTGCTCAAGAACCCTAATTCGTTTTATGCAACCAATAGCTCAAGATACCATTGTAGAGTTTCAATCAAGTCCCAAGGATCACAAACATGCATAAAAACGAGTTGAATACACAAAGGAGTAAGGCGGAATCATACTCACATTGATGGGTTTTGATGAAATGAAGAACAAGTTGCGTTTTTGATGCACATCAAGCTCGGCAGTAGCTTCCTCATGCAGTGGACTGCTCGGTTGGGGACTGGTTTGCCTCCTCCATGTTCGGCCATTGATGAACTCCATGGAAGCTTCAAGCTTCAAGCTTTCCAAGCTCACAAATTCGTTTCCCTATCACCATAATATAACCCATGTGTGTGCTAGCACTACTCTTCTTCATTTGCTTCTCAAAATTTCGGTCAAACCAGAAATTTTTGGAGAGGAAATCGGCTTGAAGCCGTGAATGAGAGAGAGGAAAAGAGAGGGAAAGGAGAAGACCGTGAGTGGTGAGTGAGAGAGAGAAAATGATTTTTGGTTTATATATTTATTTTATTTTCCAAAAATAAACAAATATATAAATCACTTTTCATATATGTCAAAAGTAAAAGCAAAAGTCTATTAATGCTTTTCACATTCATCATTCTACTTTTTACTTTAAGATCACATCACTTTAATAAAGTGACATGTTGTCAAGTCACATCACTCAAAGTGAAATTGATTTGACGCATGATGTGACTAACGATTTGACGCTTGATGTGACTTGCGTGCCGCGCTCGAATTCGAAATGCGAATGCGCTCGCAATCACTCTCGGGCTCGGGTTCGCTAATTCCAAATTAACGAATTTTCCGTCGCGTCGTAATTAAATGATTACGCCTAGCGAAATCACTATTCACGTCGCTAACGAATTAATTCTAAATTAATTCGTTCGCCCGAATTAAAATCTAATTTTAATTCCGCGTCGAAATCCAATTTCTTATAATATATCGAATATATTATTTTATCGATTAATTCCAAATTAATCGTTCTCTCTCTTTAATTAATATTTTATCCCAGATAAAATATCTCCGCAATTAATCCCAGATTAATTTTCTCTCTCTTCTAATTAATCCCAGATTAATTAAAGTGCGAGTTATACATCATCGGTGAATCTTCAGGAAGCGACCCATGAGATCTCCGGATATGTTGGCAGTAAATACGGTCGTCGGATTATCCGAACACGTAAGTACCTCGTACTACGTTTATACCGATTTACAAGACAAGGTTGGCTTCTAGCAAAGCGCCATGCCTACCCAATTCTCCAGAAATATTCTTACAGGAATATATAGATCTGTATCAAGCGTAGTATACCGTAGTATTGTGTATATCGGCCCAGTATCGGATAGTCACGTGCTAGGGCTGGGGCTGGATAAGTGTCTGCCCCGTCCGAAGCACATGTCGGATGTCTGGTAACTAGTCTCTATAATCGGATATGTATGACCTAGTCATAATATCCCGATGGTTGCGCAACACTTAAGAGCACTAGTACCGTATCCTGCGTGACATCATCTCCAATATGACTGAAGTGATACTTCCGTCTTGACATCACACCCAATACACTACGACTCTCTGATAAACCCAGAAGTGGTGTACGCAGAACCGGTTAAAGCCCTGTACCACCAAGACCAAAGTCTACCGATTATCGTAAGTATTAGCGATGCAAGTCTCAGGTTAAGACCAAACACACCTACCTGATTTCGGCCTCCCATAGACACATAGTCATAATACCAATGGGATTCCGAGGGGTCTATCCAGAGCGAAGCTGTTTCCCGTACCATCGGTGAAACACAACCTCCTATCGCACTTGCATAAGTATCCAATACTTAAATATATGAGAACTATGCCGTTGTGCCCTCACAACGCGCACAAGTGCAATACTAGCCTATTCCGCATTATCGATGTCCTGTCTCGATAATACTCTCGGCTAGGGATATTTAATGATTAATCCTTCGGGACTGATACTGTCTCATATCATTCTCAATCCAGGAACTAATCATATGGACCTCTCTTCATTTATACATTTATGGTGATCTAATCACAAATGATGAGAGTGCAATTTCCTTGTCACATAGTTAATTTGTACAACAACACCGTGATCTGTACAAATAGTGACGCTATGGGTCATTTTGTCCAACAGAGATGTATGAGACAGTATCAATCCACGAAGGTTTAATAATTAACTATCCATAGTCAGAGTATTATCGAGATGGACATCGATAATGCGCAAAAGCTAGTATTACACTTGTGCGCATTGTGAGGGCATAACGCATAGTTTTCATATATTTGGGTATAGGATAACTCATGTAAGTGTATAAGGAGGTTGTGTTTACCGATGGTACGGAAAACAGCCTTCGCTCTGGATAGACCCCTCGGAATTCCATTGTAGTATGACTATGTGTCTATGGAATCCGAATCAGGGTAGGTGTATTTGGTCTTAACCTGAGACTTGCACCGCTAATACTTGCGACAATCAATATACTTTGGTTTTGGTCGTCCAGGGCTTTAACAGGTTCTGTATACGCCTCTGGGGTATATTGAGAATCGTAGTGTGTGTGGTGTGATGTCAAGACGGAAGTATCACTCCAGTCATAGTGGAGATGATGGTCACGTAGGATACGGAACTGGTTCTCTTATGTACTGCAGTCATCGAGATAAAATGACTAGGTTATGTTTATCCGATTATAGAGACTAGTTACCAGAGATCTGATATGTGCTTCGTACGGGGCAGACACAATTCCAACCCCAGGCCTAGCATGTGACATCCGATACTGGATCGAAATAAGCAATACTACGTATACTACGCCTGATATAGATCACATATTCTTGTAATGATATTTCTGGAGAATTGGGTAGGCATGGCGCTTTGCTAGAAGCCAACCTTGTCTTGTAAATCGGTAAAAATGTAGTACTAGGTACTTACGTGTTCGGATAGTCCGACGACCAGATTTACTGCCAACATATCCGGGGATCTCATGGGTCGCTTCCTGAAAATTCACCGATGACGTATGACTCGCACTTTATTAATTTGGGATTAATTAAATGAGAGATAAAATTAATCTGGGATTAATTACGGAGATATTTTATCTAGGATAAAATATTAATTAAAGAGAGAAAACGATTAATTTGGAATTAATTGATTAAATAATATATTCGATATATTATACGAAATTGGATTTCGACGCGGAATTAAAATTAGATTTTAATTCGGGCGAACGAGTTAATTTAGAATTAATTCGTTAGCGACGTGAATAGTGATTTTGCCAGGCATAATTATTTAATTACGTCGCAACGGAAAAATTGTTAATTTGGAATTAGCGAACCCGAGCCCGAGAGTGTTTGCGAGCGCACTCGCATTTCGAATTCGAGTGCGGCCCGAAAGTCACATCAAACGTCAAATCACTTGTCACTTGATTGAGTGAATAGTGATGGAAGTTGATAAATCACTGTTTTTCCTCTTCTATTTTTGCTCATTGCCGAGACATAAAGGAGAAGCAAGTGATGGTTTTGTTGCAAAATCTAGAGTGCTAGCACACAATGGATTCATCCTAAGGTGATAGGGAAACCCACTTGTGAGCAAGGAATCACCATTCGAAAGCTTGGAGCTTGGAGATGGCCGAATTTGAGGAGGACAAAAACCCCACTGCCGAGAGCTTCTCAAAGGTCTTAAAAAGTGTTTGTTCTTAGACGCATCGCCTCTACCGATCGATGTAAGTATTCTGCAACTTCTTCGCGTATTCGCACTTATGTTTCATTGCTTTAATCGATCATTGGGACCGTAGGAACCCCAACAATGGTATCAGAGAGATGTGGAGCATGAAACATGAATTTAGGGTTACAATTGGGTAAAATTGATTTTGAGCATGATTTGATGAAATTATTTGATTAAGTATGCTTAAATAATGTTTAATTGAAGTTGTATTGGATCAATTTCATGAAAAATGGATTGGATCAATTTTTCCCCTTTTTGTTGGCTTAGCCGAATACCACATGCCCTAAATGTCTTGGTATTTTTTGTGTTTTTGATCATTGGATGAGTTGGAAAATAATTGGGTAATGTTGAATTGGATTTAATTGGATTGAATTCGAATCGGACATAAAAATGCCCAAAATGCCGAGACTACTATAGCATGAAATGGGTTTGATTTTTGATTAAAATGTGTTGGACATGTTTTGATGTTGATAAGCATAATTAATTAGGCTAATTGATGTTTTAGTAATGTTAATTTGGGTGATTAATTATGGCATTTCACTTTGAGTAATTAAATTGTGAAATTGAAATTTTGGAATTTAATTATGTTGGGCCAATTTGGAATTGGGCTTGAAATGTTGTAATTGGGCTAATTGGGCTTGGTTATACCAAGATTGGTTTAGGCAAATTGGTTGGATCCAATTGGGCCAAAAACCATTTCCATAAAGTCAAATTATGACAAATGGACCTTAATATTTTAATTGGGCCTAATGGGCCTAAATTGGTTTCTAGGCATATAAGGGTGATTCCTTTAAATGGGCTTTAATCTTTGGGTTTGACCCAAGTTGACCAAAAGTTCATACCTTAAGAAATTAATTAAAAGCCCATTGAACTTTAATTAAATTAACATTGGATGTTAATCGGGCTTTGAGACCCGTAACGATTAGATTTAGAATCTAAGTCGTAAAGGTTCGTTAATAAAGTGTAATATTTAATTTGGAATTAAATAAGCGAATTAGTATTAAATGCAAATTGAATTGGATTCAATTTTGTAGTTTAATATAATTCAAGAATTCATACTTTGAGTACTTATTCGCAAAACGAGTTTGACTCGTGCAAAATCAAATCGTTGTTGAACATTGGATGGTAATAATTATCAGATTAATTAATTGGATTAGATTGATTGATAACATGCTTGTGTGAATACATGGTTGCGATGCATGAATAATGTATATCAAATGGATATTAGATGGGTGGGGTAATTTTGGAAATTATTGTAATAAATTTAGAATTTATTAATTGGACCTGCGTGTCCAGCCTATTACCTCCTTACTCTTTGTATTTCTCTTCTCACCTATTCCTCTCAATGTAAATGAGGTTTATTTAGAAGTGTTATGTAATCGGGTAGAAGTAATACTTGTGCTAGCGGGAGAGAGGAAAATGAGAGATTTGTTCTAGGAACAATGTGTAAAGTATCCATCCGCATATCATTATTATTTATTTTACGCGCCTTATTATGTGTTTAGAATGCATGTTTAAGGGTGTATGATGATAAGACCTTAACAAAGATAATAAATTGGTTGCCAATTTGCACGCGAAAAACCCTCACAAAATATTAAGCGTTTTTCCTTCCATTGAGTGATTCTTACTCAAGATCCAAGACTGGCATTGGTTTGTTGGCCAAAGTCAAGACCTTTGTCCGTCGAGGATGTGTTTGAATCATGAGAGCTTTGTTCCATATTGGTGTCTTTTCTAAGTTGTGATTTGTTGGCCAAAGTCAAGATCACTTCTTGTCCATCGACATTGATTAAGAAGTTTTCCATGGTCAATGGGTTCCGCTTAACTAGGATCACTAAGTTTGTTGTGCCAAATCCAAGGCTTAGTTGATTCAGAGGAAAAATGTTAGGCAATATATTGGATATGTTGGCATATATAAGATATATGTTTCGGACTTGGATGTCCACCTACTGGATCTATGAATTGGATAGGATCCAATTGATCTTAGAGATCTACCTAGTTAATTATCATACAATTTGTTGGCCAAAGTCAAGATTGTGTGCGTAAACGAGGGTACTGCTGCAAAAAGATGTAAACCTCGAGCTCGAGGACGGAGTTATATGATCAAAAGACCCACTTGTCATATAACTATTGATTTAACGGGATCCTAGCCCACTAGGAAACAAGGTTTCCCGAGTACTCGACAGAGGGTTAGAGGCTCGCCGAAAAATAGTGGGAGACAAGTATTAAATTTGCAATATTCGTTTAATAACTTCCATACGCGCTCATATCAATTTTTCGTCAAATTAATTAATTATTAGTTGGACTAATATTTAATTGTAGTTTTAATAAAACAGTTGGACTATATTCAAACCAATTTCAATTAATAGTTGATTTTATAATTGGATTATAGTAATCAATATAATTGAATTTAATCAATTAATTATAGTTGATTATATATAGTTAGACTATAGTAATCATTATAATATATAGTACCTAAAATTGTTGATTAAATAGTTGGACTATTAGAATCAAGATAATTGAAAGATTAAAACATAATCCTGGGGAAAATGTTATTAAACGACTTTAATTTTCAAATTGGGAATAAAATTTCAGGATGGTCCTGGAAACTAATAAGTTACTTTATTTGATAAAATAACATATTAGGCCTAAGCCTGGAGTTAAGAAAATAGTAGAACATGATATTTGGAATATTCATGTAATGATAACTTTAGTGCTTAATCCATTAAACTTGCCGCAAGACTCCTTAATTTCTTATTCAGAGCTAAGGATTAGATCATTATAGTATGATATAGAAATTGAAGGATCTGCATAGATCTATTCTTAGATCTTAGAAGTACTATAAATTGCAATAGTAAACTCTAGAAGAGTTAATGGCTATACTCAATGTGTCAAAGCCAGAGTTTGCAATAAGGCAAGAAGCGCAAGACGCAACTTATTTCGATAGTCCGGAAGGCTAAGGCTTGGCCAAAGGCTTCTGGGGTACCGAAAAAGGGCAAAGGCAAAGTCATTATAATCTTCTGGGAAGACAAATGACATATCCCAAAATGTCTGCCTTAATTGTGGCAAACGGGATCGCGGAAGCGTGACTGCCGTTTGGACAAGGCAGACATGAAGGAATTGAAGAACGAGCAAGGCTCTGACTTCAAATATGTTTGTCATAAATATGTTCACTACTAGTATTAAAATTGGATTTTAGATACTTAGTGTGATACATAAATATGTACTGGTGTGCAGAATCTGCTATGAGCAGGATACTGACTTCAGATGAGATTAATCTGCGAATTGAGAACGGGACGAAAGTCGTTGTTTTAACCGTAGATACCTAAGTTTATGAACTACCCTTCGGGTGTGTACTTAAATTAGGAAACTGTTAAAATGTAACTAGTTTGACTAGAAACATTATCTCTGTATCAGGGTTTAACCCGTTGCGGGTATACCTTTATATTCTAGAACACTAAAGTATTTTATTATATAAAGATGATATTGAGATAAACACATTAGATGTGAGAAACAATATTTATATTTTGAATATAAATAAATCTCAAACATATAACACGACAAACAAATAGCTCAAACTGATTTAATCAGTTAAAACTTATAAGTGGCATTGTTGTCTGGGACACAATTAAACAAGACTCGTATATCCACACTTTCAAAGAGTGGGTACTAGGACAGATTTGATTCTATTCAAATAATGTCTACGAATCTAGTTTATTAGGCAAAGTGCCTAAAATACTTTTTACTTGGTAAAAGTGCAAGTGCTACCGATCTGTTAGCCCTCGTTCATAGTGACGTAAGTGGGCCCATGTCTAGCTAGGCTAGATGTGGATATGAATATTTCGTGACCTTTACGGATGTGGCATCGCGTTATGGTTATGTGTTTCTTTTGAAACACAAATCGGAAACTTTTACAGTTTAAGTAGACAAACAGATCGGCTAAAGTATTAAACCATCACGGTAAGACCATGATGAAAATACTTAAGCAATAAGTTTCTCAAATACATGAAAGAGTATAGTATTCTTTCAATGAGGACTCCTCTCGGAACACGTCAGTTTGACGGTGTGTCCGAACTGAGAAACCGAATTTTGTTGGACTTGATAATGTTATTCATGAGTCGCTCTGAGTTACCATTTCCTTTAATGGATACGCATTAATAGTGCAAAACTTATTTTGAATAAGGTTCTATAAAAATCTGTTAGACAGATTTCATATTAGATATGAACATGAAAGAAACTGGGTTTCTCATTCCTGAAGATTTGGGAATGTTAGGCATATGTTTGGATGATACCAAACTAAAACCCAAATCGGATAAGTGCCTAATTGTAGGTTATCCTAGGGAAACCAAAGTATAATACTTATACAACTCACAAGAGAATAATATAATTATTGTTCACCATGCGGTTTTCCTAAGAGGAATACATATATGCAGTGGTAAATGAGAGGAAAGTAAAACTTGATGAAAATCGGAGTAATACTGTTCCAGGCACCGAATCCTTAATGGAACACAAATAGTTCATCTAGGATGAAACTATACCAATAATCTTCGAATACACAAGAACCGCGTAAGTTGGAGAGAGTCAGAAAATAACCTAGGAGGTATGGGTTTCTGATCTCACCTCGTAAAGATATCAATCTTATTGAGGAATACGAACTGACTACGTATAAGGAAGTGATACAAGGTATCGACTCCCAATTATGGCAAAGTGCCATGATGTCCGAAATGGATTCCATGTATACCAACTAAGTTTGGATACTAGTTGATGTACCGAAAGGCATTGTGCCTATTGTAACTATATAAGTCTTCAAAGAAGACATACATAGAAGGAAACATACCAACGTACTAAGCTAGGCTTATAGTGAAAAGGTATCGTTATCAACATTGTGTCGATTATGACGAAACCTTTTACCTGTTGCCACGTTAAATCCATTTGGATGATGCTTGCTGACGCTGCATGTTTCATTTATGAAATATGGCAGCTGAACGTCAAAATCACTTTCCGGAAACGGAAACCTTTTGGAGGATGTTTACAACATCCTAACGGTTTTGTCGTACCAAAACGAGCAAACAAGGTTTGCAAGTTATTCGATCCATTGATGGATTGAAGCAAACATAGCGTTCTTGGAATTATCATTTTGATGTAATCATAATGGTGTATGATTTAATTCAAAACGAAAATGATTCTTATGTATATAAGGAGGTTAGTGGGAGAGCACTGACAGTGAATGTCCCAAATAATGATGACATATCATTTCTTGGAAATGATATTCCCATAATACAATCGGTGAAAGCTTGGCTTTCATGAAAATTCTCCGTAGAATTCTTGGGAGAGACAACCTTTATTCTAGGAATAAAGATCTACCGGGATAGATTTAAAGTTGTTAATACTCTCCGAGTACTCGTACATTGAAATAAATGTACGCGACCTGGTGTCTCATACGCTTTGAGCATATGGAGTCACAATCAGGCCAATCCAAGTGATAGTCACTGGATTGATGTTAAGAACATCCGTTAGTATCTTAGAAGATCTAAGGATGATGTCTTATACTATGGAGAAGAAGAACTTGAAGTGACTGGGTTCACCGTTGCAAGTTTCCTAACCGATAAAAACGACTATAAGTCGTATTAACGGTACTATATAATTTGAATAACGGAACAATGAGCTGGAAATCTTCCAAGCAAGATATTGTTACCGAATAAACAACAAAAGTGGATTATTGCTGCAGCTGAGGCAGCAATAGAAGCCTTCTGGATTGATAATAATCCTAATCAGATTAGGAATAGTTCTGTTAGCAGCTAAGCTAGGCTACATCACATGCTAAACAATTAATGGTCTCATCAACGATCCAGATATATACTTCGACTATTCATCCGATTCGTTCGGATCATACATCGTGGCGATGTGATGATCGAATAAATCGCATCAGATGATAATCATGCAAATCCACTGACGAAAGTCTTTTCTCAGTAATTTGAGCGAACCGTACATAGTTCGGGTGTAGGACACTCGAGTGATTGGCTATAGGCCAAGTGGGAGATTGTTGGACAGTTATGACCCATAGTGTCACTATTTGTACAGATCATGGTGTTGTTGTACAAATTAACTAAGTGACAAAGGAAATTGCTCTCTTATCATTTGTGATTAGATCACCAAGATGTATAAATGATAGGAGGTCCTTATGATTAGTTCCTGGATTGAGATGATATGAGACAGTATCAATCCACGAAGGTTTAATCATTAAATATCCCTAGTGAGAGTATTATCGAGATTGGACATCGATAATGCGCAAAAGACTAGTATTACACTTGTGCGCGTTGTGAGGGCATAACATCATAGTTCTCATATATTTGGGTATAGGATACTCATGCAAGTGTAGTAGGAGGTTGTGTTTTACCGATGGTACGGAAAACAGCTTCGCTCTGGATAGACCCCTCGGAATTCCATTGGTAGTATGACTATGTGTCTATGGAAGTCTGAATCAGGGTATGTGTATTTGGTCTTAACCTGAGACTTGCACCGCTAATACTTGCGACAATCAATATACTTTGGTTTTGATCATCCAGGGCTTTAACAGGTTCTGTGTACGCCTCTGCTGGGTATATTGAGAGAGACCAGGCCACGGTTCTGGTTCCGAACCGAAACCGAACTGGTTGGAATCGGAAGGTTCCGGTTCCGGAATCATTGACGACCGGTTCGGTTGGGGTTCGTCCCCAACTCAAACCGATCGGAATCGGTGGAACCTTACGGTTCCACCGGTTCTACGGTTCCAACAGGAACCCTATTATTCCAACCGGAAAAATTTATTAAAAAATTTATAAATTAAAATATAAATTACTAATATATCCCTAATAACGGTAATAAAATGGTTATATTTAGGGGAATTTTTGGTATCAAAAAAATTCTAAAAATCTACAAATATGATTCATTTTTCATTATTTCAACACACCAAATTCTCAACTCTCTCATTTCCTACAATTCTCTTATTCTCAATCTCAATTCATACAATTCTCTTATTCTCAATCTCAATTCAATTAGTTGTTAATTTGTTAAAATTTTAACAATTATTCAATTTTCTTATTTTTCTTCCTAATTTCTCAAACGAAAAATGGAAAGCTCATCTGAGAACATAATGTCAAATATGCCAACCCAAGAGAGCGGCCCTAGTGTCAGTGCACAATCACGGAGAAGAGAAGTTAAGGCTCGGTCCTCGGATATTTTCAAAATTCATTTTAATTTGGAATGCCTAGAAGATGATTCACAACGAGCAATTTGCAACTATTGTGGGGTTATCTATAAATTTTCTGGTGGATACGGCAATATAATCAAGCACATGCAAAAACATCATCCGGTTGAATTTGGCATTGATACGACGCAAACTCAAATGGCCAGATACGCATCATCTAGTAGAGGTACGAGTGCTGTAGATTTATTTAAATATTCTGATGCAAAAAATAGAGAAGAATTTGCAAAATTAACTTGTATGGCACATCTTTCTTTAAGCTTTGGTGAAAAACTTCATTTTACTAATTACGTGCATAATGTTTTAAATCCTGCTGCATGTAGAATGACTCGAAACACAACAAAACGTCATATTTTTAAATTATACAAAGATGGTAAAATTATTTTAAATGAAATATTTAAATAGATGAAAGGTCGTATTTCTATATGTTCTGATATTTGGAGTGACCATTGGCAAACACACTCATACATGGGTGTGACTTCTCATTGGATTGATGCATCATTTACCATGCAAAAATGACTTATTGCATTTAGAGTTTTTGATGACCAACATACTACACATAATATTTATAGAATGATGAAGGTAATTTTTGATGAATATGGTTTAGTAGAAAAAATTTTAACAATTGGATTTGATAATGCATCTGCAAATACTGCATCCATCAATGATTTAAAAGAAATATGTCAACCAAATTTAGGGGGTCGGTTTTTTCATATTCGTTGTACATGTCATGTCCTTAACTTATGTGTGCAAGACGGTCTAAAATTATTATCACCTTTCCTTGATCCAATTAAAACGGAACTTAACTGTATTTGGTCATATTCTCAAGTTAGGAGATAATGGATGAAGTTTTGTAAAATAAATGGTATTAAACCGATTAAATTTTCAAGAGATGTTCCAACACGTTGGAATTCAACTTATTTTCTTTTATGTCAAGCATTTCAATACAAAGATGTATTATGTAGTTTTTTTCTCAACATGTTCAAAATGTCACACTTTATCCTAGTCAATGGGATATTTGTGAAATTTTTTTAGATATTTTAAGAGTTTTTAATGATGCTACTTTAGTTTTTAGCGGTGTTTATTATCCTACAACACATTTATTTCTTCTTGAGAGTTTAAATATTGTTGGCACTCTCGATGAGCATGTTGACAGTAGCGATCCTAATGATATTGTTTTGTTAGAAGCCATTACTGTTATGAAGGTAAAATGGTTGAATTATTTTAGAGAAATTCATTTACTTTATCTTATTGCTGCTGTTTTTTATCCTAGATTTAAATTAGAAGGTTTGAATGGTGCTTTACAAGCTTATTATGGTTATTTAGGAATATTAGATGAAATTGATATTACAAGATTAATGACGAAATTAAGAAATGATTTAATTGTTTTATTTAATGATTATATTGTAAGATATAACTTAGGAACATTAGGTGAATCTAGTAGTAGCGAACCGGTAATTCAAACAAGACTTAGCGTAGGGGATCGTTGGTTATTGCAACGAAATAAAAAAGCTAGGGATACGACAACTAATAACCCTGAATTAGATAATTATTTATCTATAAATTTTGAGTTTTCTAATGAAAGTTTATGCAGTAAAAATTTTAAAATCCTTGAATGGTGGAACCGGCATCAAAATATATATCATGATTTATCAATTATTGCTAAAGAGATATTGGCAGCACCTATTTCCACCGTTGCGGTTGAGCAAGCCTTCAGCTTGGGAGGTAATATATTGGAAGCTAGGCGATCTTCATTACATCCAAGCACTCTAGAAGCAACAGCTTGTGTGGATGATTGGACTCGAGCTGATCTGAGACAACAAAAAGATGCCCCCGATGATTTTGAAGATTTTTTCGATAATGCTTCTGCAAGTGCAACAACAAGTGCAAGCGGAACCGGAGCCGAAAGATCAACTGATAATGATGATTGATAATTGTAAAATTGTAATTTAAAAAGGGGATATGTCTTAAAATTGTAATAGAACTACGTGAGCTTTGATTCCTCTCACCCTTGGAGGATACGTAGGCAACTTAAATTTTTAAAAATTTAAGCTCAAGCTCTTCAATGTAATAATTTTTTTTATTTATAAAATTAATCTCATTTATTTTAATTACTTTTCAAATTTTTTTTTTTAAAAAAAAGGTTAGGAACCGAACCGGTCGGTTCCGGTTCGGTTCAAAGTTCTAGTTCCACTTAAGTGTGGAACCGGAAACCGGCCGGTTCGGTTCGATTCCGAACTGGAACAGAACCGCCGGCCGGGTCTATATTGAGAATCGTAGTATGTTGGGTGTGATGTCAAGACGGAAGTATCACTCCAGTCATAGTGAAGATGATGGTTACGTAGGATACGAAACTGGTTCTCTTATGTACTGCAGTCATCAGGATAAAATGATTAGGTCATGTTTATCCGATTATAGAGACTAGTTACCAGAGATCCGATATGTGCTTCGTACGGGGCAAACACAATTCCAGCCTCAAGCCTAGCATGTGACATCCGATACTGGATCGAAATACGTAATACTACGTAGACTACGCCTGATATAGATCACATATTCCTGTAAGGATATTTCTGGAGAATTGGGTAGGCATGACGCTTTGCTAGAAGCCAACATTGTCTTGTAAATCGGTAAAAACGTAGTACTAGGTACTTACGTGTTCGGATAGTCCGACGACCGGATTTACTGCCAACATATCCGGGGATCTCATGGGTCGCTTCCCGAAGATTCACCGATGACGTATGACTCGCACTTTATTAATCTGGGATTAATTAAATGAGAGAGAAAATTAATCTAGGATTAATTACAGAGATATTTTATCTAGGATAAAATATTAATTAAAGAGAGAAAACGATTAATTTGGAATTAATCAATAAAATAATATATTCGATATATTATACGAAATTGGATTTCGACGAGGAATTAAAATTAGATTTTAATTCGGGCGAACAAGTTAATTTAGAATTAATTCGTTAGCGACGTGAATAGTGATTTTGCTAGGCATAATTATTTAATTACGTCGCAACGGAAAAATCGTTAATTTGGAATTAGCGAACCCGAGCCCGGGAGTGTTTGCGAGCACACTCTCATTTCGAATTTGAGTGCGGCCCGAAAGTCACATCAAGCGTCAAATCACTTGTCACTTGATTGAGTGAATAGTGATGGAAGTTGATAAGAAATGATGGATGAGTGTTGGACACTCAAGTGTGATTGAAAGACATATACCATTATTTTATTAAATGGTATTTGACTTTTATTTTTGGTATTTGATATACAAAATACACAACACTTTTACAACTTCCAATTCTCTCTCCCTTACATGGTTTGGAGCCAAAATTTCCCTTTTCTCTCTCACGGTCTTGGACCTGTTTTTCCTATTCTGTTTTTGCTCATTGCCGAGACATGAAGGAGAAGCAAGTGATGATTTTGTTGTAAAATCTAGAGTGCTAGCACACAATGAAGTCATTCTAAGGTGATAGGGAAACCCACTTGTGAGCAAGGAATCACCATTCGAAAGCTTGGAGCTTGGAGCTTGGAGATGGCCGAATTTGAGGAAGACAAAAACCCCACTGCCGAGAGCTTCTCAAAGGGCTTAAAAATTTTTTATTCTTCGACGCATCGCCTCTACCAATCGATGTAAGTATTCCGCAACTTCTTCGAGTATTCGCACTTATGTTTCATTGCTTTAATCGATCATTGGGACCGTAGGAACCCCAACAGTAAACAAGACTCACAAGTTCCATAAGGTTCATATTTGAAGGGTCTGAAATACCCATCCTTATGTAGCTTAGTTAATCTTGTTTCATTGATATGACCTAAGCGACTGTGCCATAGAAGTGATTCATTGAGATTATTCGAGTTAACGTTGTATATATTAGAGGTCGAACATTCTTTGTTAGTTTGTAAGACATAGATACCATTATTCAAAATACCATCTCCATATTTTATTTCGTTGAAATAAATATAACATTCATTACAACTTATTAGGCATGAAAAGCTTTTATTACATAAAGAAGAAAATGATGTTCTTTACTAGAGAAGGTACATAAACACAATCTTCTAAGTATAAAACTAAACCATACGGAAAAACTAATGAATAAGTCCCCACGCACAATGCAGCCAGTTTTGCTCCGTTACCCATGCGTAAGTCAACCTCCCCATGACGGAGTCTTATACTGTTTCTCAGGCCCTGCACATTATTACACAAGTGAGTCCCACAACCGGTGTCAAGCACCCAAGTAGAAGGTTTAGAGTTTTGAGAATATAGTTCAATCTTATACAACATACTTGAAGAATTGGGCTTCCCTAGCTTCATTGGCTTTCAAGGATCTGCAGTCTTTCTTCCAATGACCCTTCTTTCCACAAAAGAAACATTTCCCCTTTCCCTTTTTATTCTCCACCTTACCATTGGGCTTTAGGTGATCTAGAGCCTTGGCATTGGCCTTATTTTTCTTTGGGCCTCGTGGCTTCAGGTCCGTACCCGTAAGCATGACGGAGGTTTTAAGCTCTGGTTTCAAGTCCTTATCTGCTTGCTTTATCAAATTGTGCAATTCTGCTAAAGTAGCTTCTTTATTAGACAAATGAAACTGCATAATAAAGTTAGAGAAGTCTTTTGGTAAGGATTGAAGAATTAGATCGTGACCTATCTCATGATCCATGATGAACCCGAGGTTGGCCAATTTTTTAATGTGGCCAATCATCTTAAGCACATGTCCACTAACAGATCCTTCCTTATACCTTGTTTGGAATAAGGCACATGACACTTGGAATCTCACGGTATGAACGAAAGTTGCATACAACTCCTTCAATGAAAGATGATGGTTTGAGCATCCATATCTTCGTGAGCTTTCTGAAGTTCGTCCGACATAGAGCCAATCATTATGCAAACTGCTTACTCATCATCATCGACGGGTTTCTTCCAAGCATCAAATGTATTTTGGTCAGCATCTTCTGCGGGTTCAAGGGGAAATGGTCTTTCAAGAACATAGAAAATCTTTTCTTGTCATAAAATAATTTTAAGGTTTCTAAACCAGTCATTGTAGTTGTCCCATTTGAGCTTATGCTCATCAAGGATGGAACACAGTGATATTCTGTTTGCCATTTGAATGTTTGTGAAATATTTTAACTCACATGTTAAGAGAGAATGTTAAAATTAGGAATATGTTTTCATTAATGTTTCATAATAACATGGGCTTTTAATATTATAAAGTTGCTCTTACTCAATTGTTTTAAACTTTTAAGCAAATCACATCAACCCTAATATGATGGATTTCTTGTGGGCATGGATCCCATTATCATTATTTCACAACTCCGACTAAGGCCGGTCGTTATAAAATACGATAATTAGGTAGGTTCCCAACCAATTTATGATATAAATCACAATTCCTTGATCATTGGGTTGGGCAATAAAACATGCCATAGCTTATGCTAGTCCTTGTGGACACCTAATCTTTGCCACTAAGTTATAAGACCACGCCTAATGGTCGTTAAGTCTTATGACTCAGAAAAGTCAAACCATTGTCAATAGTACGATTTAGGGACAAATTGGTATTGGTATTGGTCAGTCTGGTAAAGCCTAGTCCTGCCAATACGGTTTATGCGAGTCGACATTCTAATCTACATTGTTTCCCATGTCATTCTTCGGACATATCCACCCTTACACAGGAAACATGAGCCAACCCCCTACACCTCCTGATGTACTACTCGGTGTTGCTTCAGGTCCTTGTCGGGCGCTTCTCTAGCTCAGATGCTGCTGGTAGTTGACTTCCCAAAGTAGAGCTCCGGCTTCCAGAAGTCTCTTCTCTTTCTAATACTCCAACATCTTGCTTTTCTTCATAATCGCTTTCGGCTTACATCTGATAGTGGTGCGTCCTACCTCTCTGTGAAACTCGTTGTACAACCCTTTGTCCCAGTACTCCTCTGGCACTTTCATTGGCTGTGGTTCTCTAAACAGACCTTGTTTTTCACTTTATAAAAGATCTGCTCCTATAGTAGGGTGAATTCATACAGCATCACATCATCTTCCCACCTCAAGCGTTTGGGCTCGGACTCGTATCTTCCCCTTCATTTAATATCTCATAAAGTCTTGACTTCATTTTGTCTCCTTCTGACTTTCTTTTCCTTGAGTCTTATCCTGCTCCTTTATGGTTTTGCGACTATGATCTACCACTATGATCGCAGCAGTTTGAGACATCCTATTTTTTTTGCTCTGGCCCGTACTTTTGACATGTCATTTGAATGCGCCTTCAGGAACTTTTCATGAATGTAGGAGCCACTGACTAATCCTCTAAAGAAGAAAGTCGTTGCTAACTTGGAATATAGGTTGTTGACGATGTTCATCTTGTCAAAAAACCTCTGTAAGTACTGCCTCGGGGGCTCATCGTATCTCTGCTCCAGTTGCAGGTTGGCCATAGTAACTTCAGTGGGGTGGTTGTCGTGGTACTGCTCGATGAACCTTCGCCATAGGTCTTTGAAACTCCCTATCGATCTCTTTGGAAATTGCAGGAACTAAGAAAGGGCATTTCTGACAAGAGTGGTAACGAACATCTTGCACATTAGAGCCTCATTGGTGGTCTCCAGTGAGAGCTCCTGTCGAAACTGGACAAGGTGGGCGACTGGATCCGACTTCTTCGTATATATGTTAAAGTTGGGTGAGATGAAGTCTTGGGGCTTCAACTCTTCTTCGATCCAATCCTGGAATGTGGAAGTGGGCATCCCCTTGATCGTCAGGTCATCTAAGTCCGTAGGGGTTTGCACCTGAATACCCCCAATCCTTTTGCTATAGCTACCACCAGCTTTTCATTGACAAACTCCTTTTTCCAACAAATGTCCTTCCTGTTGCGACTCACCTCTAGATCTTTGACTCTCTCTCTATGTTCCACCTCTCTTCACGTTCGGCCTTGACCCTTGGAGTCATTTGTATCAGAGCCCGCATCATCAGTCTGGATGGAGCTCTTTCCTTGGGGTCTTTCACCGCGGTTCTTCTCTGGTAGCCCCTCTTCGCGGGGGTTTTTGACTTCCTTCCCTTTCCCTTTGTCTTTGTTGGGGTCAACCCCCTGGATCTGAGCTTTGAGAGCATGGTTTTCTTATTGTATGACCTGCATTCATTCCTGAAATTGATTTTGCATGGCCTGCATTTGGTCTTTCATTTACTTTATCATTTCGTCTCTAATTGTCGAGATGTCCACCGAGGGTATCAGATAGTTGGATACTTATTCCTTCTGGTGAGCGGCAGATACATAGATTATGGACTTTTGGTTTCTTGGGGCCATTCTGACTCATTTCTTCGATTCAATGATTGCAGAAAATCATGAACACATTTTTTCATCTCCACTTTCCTCAGACGACGTTAATTTGTTATGCAGTATACTCTACAAATAATAGAATTAAAAGAAGAATATAGAAATTGATCAAAAATACTCTGTTATTGCTTGAATATCAAAAGGTTCATCCATTACTTTAAGGTTTTTTTTTTTGTTTTTGTTTTTGTTTTTGTTTTTGTTTTTTTTTTTGTTTTTTGCATTATTTGTAATATCTTGTTACAAAGAAAATAATCCGACAACAGTGACATTTCATTCACGTTTCCCATTAACTGTCACACTCCCTAGAATCTCGGAACTTCCATATTCTAGATGATTATATAGCTTAAAGAAACAAAAAGTAATTAATTGGCTGTCTCATTTATTGTTCAACAGATTCGTGTCATTGAGGAGCTGACATCTCGGGCTCAATCTTTGTACGATTTTTCTTGCCTTTGTTGGAACTAAGCCTGAATGGAACTCCTATCGGATAGCTCCGAATTCGGACTCTGATGGAGGTCCTAATTTCAGATTCTGATGATAGATTTTGCCATCAAACTCTGATGGTAGGTTCTGCCTTCAGAGTCTGATGATAGGTTTTGTACCAGATACTGATGACAGGTTCTATACTAGACTTTGATGACAGATTCTATTGTCAGGCTTCGATTTGAGATCTATATCTCATTTGGAATATATTTGACCATGTATTATGTGTTTGATTTTCCCCCAAACAAATGGTATCCTCCATCACTGTATATGCACACACACAAAATGATGTTACATAGTGTGGAAACTCACCTACCCTTCCTTGCGCAATCAGGACTTCCAATTTTATGAAAGTTTTTGGATGTTAATGCTTTCCCTTATTGCGTGCCTAATAATTCAAATAAATTAATCTTTTGTAATAAACCGTGTATTTCATTGTCTACTGTTGGCAACAACATGACTATCGATTCTTTGAACTGAATCTAATCGAATCTTCGTATCACAAAGGTTTTTTATTTATTTATCTTCATATCACCGATTACTCACTGCATTGTAGGGAACAGTTCGGTCGTCGCTATTTTTCGAGGATTATCGAATTTTACAATGCAATTCAATACTCTGCAGTTTCGAAAGTTGCTGAAAAGAGAGGACATTTTTTTGAAGTTTGATCTCGTGATTTAAGTGCGTTTTTATTACGTGAGGAGATTTCTCATGAAGAATTCGTGTGAAAATCTCTTGTTTTTAAGGATATTAATTTTTTTTTCATGTCTATTATGTTCTTGGTGTCAAAACATAACTATATTTGTATTATCTAATAGTAAGAGCAACTCCAAAAAAACTCATCTAATTTCACTCTTCAAATATTTATTTATTACCTATTTGATAAACTGAAGAGTAAAAAAATAAGATATCTTCCAAAAGACTATTTAAATAAAAAATTATTATTTTAATCAAATTGGAGAGCCCTCTTTTGTTATATGATTTTAATATAAAAATAATTACAAGTAATGATGATAATGTGATATAAATATTACTATATAATATTAGTAGAAGAATTATTTTAATTAAATTAGATGAGACTCATTTTAATTATATTATTTAATATATAAATTTATCTAACCATCCTAACTGAAGAGAAATAAAATATTATATAATAATATTTGAAGTGTTGAAAAGTCAATTTTAATTAAAAATCACTGATTTTAATTAATCTTCATCATAAAATCAGAACCGTCCATTTCTCCTCGTACGCACAACAAACTCTCCTGGGAGTTCTATCAATCCTCCCTATCCCTAAGTCAACAACTTCAACACTCTTTAGCGCCATTTTATTTTATTTTTTATTTTGCTTTTTTAACGGAGCATGATGTTTAAAAAAATTCTCTTTTTTTTTTTTGACCCCTCCTCTCACATCTGTTACCACTAATCAGATTCCTCTAAACTTATTTACCGTCCACAGTAACTATGAATCATACAACACATGATTATCTCCCAACTTTTGTGCAACATTCATGTATGAATTCTCACCGTTAGATTATTCCTTCCAATATCCACCGTCCGATAAAACAAGGAAGCGAATCTCACCCTTCAATCAAACACAAAAAATTGAAATTTCAAAACGATCTACCAAGAGAGGGAGGAGAGAAACATATAAAACAAAACCAAGGCCCTTTTGCTCCTCTTCTTCCTTCCGTCCTTTTCTTTTTTCTTTTTTTTTTTACAGTTCTTTCTTTCAATCACGCCGCCAAATTTTACAGTTCGTTTCTCGACAGTGACTTGTTTTTCTCTTTATTTTTAAAATCCAAAATTTTAAAAAAATCATCGGTGTGAATCAAGAACTGAGGAATCACGTAATCTGTTAAAATCTGATGTTCAAAACGCTGTCGGATTGGTTTATGGATCGGAAAATTCGTTAATTCGAGTTAATTTTATGAAATTTGTTCATCATTGAAGAGTAATTGCTGGATAGAGTTTGAAAAGATTGCTTTTTATTTTTTGATCTTTTATTTTTTATTTTTAAATAAGATTTTTTGAAATTTGATGGGGGAAATTGAGGGAAGCGAATTCCCTCCAAAAAAGTCGCAATCGGAGAACAGCGGGGATTTTCCGGCGAAGAAGCTGGCGAGGCAGCTCGATTTCACCGGCGGTTTTGGCGGTAGTGTGGTTTTTCCGGAGCACCGGCAGGCACAAGCCGTAACGACTAACAGTCAGCCACCGCCGCAGGGGACTCAACCACCAGTGAGGATTAAGTAAGTTTGTGCAAATTTTTCTTCTGTCAATGGAGTTCTTTCATTTTTTTTTATAGAAAATTATCAGCTTCATTGAATCGTGTCTGCAAGATTCGTGTGAAGATCGGTGCTTTTGTTTGCAATTCTTGATTTTTCAATTGTATATTGGTAGTTTGTGGATTCTGATTAGCTTTTCATTTCGGATCCTTTCTCTTGCTCAGTCTTGGCTGCTTTCTTTGAGTATTTCTAGTTTAATTACACTCATTCCTTTGCTGCTTTATTTGAGTATTTCTTTAGATTAATTGCACTCATTTCTTTCACATTTATGTTATCGGAGGTTCGATTGCTCTCTGAAGAAATAATCTATTTGCTACTCAGCTTATGCTATCTTGCAATTTATATTTTCATGAGATGAAGGTTACCAGTTACCACTGCATTTTCTTCTTAACATGTATCAAGTGATCTTTTATGAAACTAAAATATAATTTTTTTAGTGTTTTGTTCTAATTAAAATTCATTTGTCCCCTAATAAAATCTATTGCATTCTCTCTCTCTCCCTCCTTATTAAGGAAAAAGCTTGTGAACCTTTGAGTTTGAGTACTAATTTTGCTTGTCATAGATATTAAGGTACTTTAGGTTTTTGATTTCATCTCTTTAGTTTGAGCATTGTTTTTTTTTTTGGATTTGTACATATATTTTTGTTATATAAATTCGTATGTTCTCGTGAAACATTCACAAAGGGATCTAGCTACATTGTAATCCTGTCTTAGATTCCTCAACCCCTAAAAGGGGGTTTTCTGACCATTCGACTACGAGTGGGTTTAGCTCCCCTTTGACCTTTTGATTGGTGTGTTAATTTTTCAGTAAATGGTACTCGAAGATTATGAGTGTTTTGATTTTGTCAATTCTTTGATGCATTTGGTAAAGGTTATGTATCATGGACTTGAAATTTATTGAAGCCCGACTTTTCATGCATTGCACACAATGTTTAAAAATACGGGGCGGCGCCTCGAGGCGGCCGGCCATTGAGGCGCGAGGCGGACCTCCTTGAGGCGGGCGCCTCGATCCGAAAATCGGAAAAATTATCCAAAATACATTCATTTCTTCATAATTCATAGTATGTTCAAAAAACTATGATAAGTAATCCAAAATACATTACTTTCTTCATAATTCATATTATGTTCAAAAAATTATTGATAACTAATCCCTAAATAAGCTATCATTAGTGTCTAGCGGCATGAAGCTTGGGTCAAAATCTATGTCATCATCAGATGGGTCATCATCCAAAGAACCTCTTTCACTTGTATTGTCTTCATCCACTAATTGTGGAGCTTCCCTTCCCTAACAAATAACATAAAGTCGTATTATTTTTTAATTTGATTATATAAATTGCCTTATTTGACATTTGTACAAGATTAACTTAATTTGGTCTCTGCTCCTTTTTTGTGCAGGTGCTCTACTGCCACTCAATTGTTCAATGGAACGACGACGTTTTGGAAGCCCAAAACGTTATCGTTTCATTTTAGAAAATTTAAAAAAAAAAAAAAAAAAAAACCTCTGCTGGTGAGGCGGCTGCCTCATGCCAAATCGGCGTGAGGTGGCTTGAGGCGGCCGCCTCACCAGCAGAGAGGCTCCTCAGAAAAACCGCATTAGGCTGCCGCCTCAACCGTTCTTTTAAACACTGATTGCACAATTACTGTATAAATATAATGTTGTTAGAAAACTTCATCCGAAAGTTCATACTTTTTTATATTGATTTGGTTTTGACTGTACAATGTCTTTCTTCAGAAAACCAGAATCCCCAAAGTCAAGATCACGGTCCAATGTTGAAGTAAAAGAGAATACTCCAAGGAAGCAAAAGCAGTGTAACTGTAAACACTCACGTTGTTTGAAATTGTGAGTATCACCTCTATAGGCACTCTTTTATAATTGAGCATCATTGATGGGTTGATAGATAATTTTTTTTTTCCCGAAGTCGGGATAAAATTCTATTCGTACTGTTTAATTAGAGCAAAAGGATTGTAAACTAACTTATAAGCTGATAGTTTATTGCAGAATTGGGATAAATGTAACCAATTGCTGCACTGTTTTCCCCGGCACTGTCCTACTTTTCCACCTTCGACTTCGAGGACTTGCATGCTTGCACTATTTAAACTTGTTCATTTGTATTACACCCTAAGATTTCTATAATACTTAAATAGATATCACTGTAATATGAGCTGGTTGGTTGGCTTGAAATGCTCAGCTTTGAGTGGGATTACTGTATTCTTTGGAATAGTTTTTTGTCATTTTTAAATAATACCACTATAGCACTTTTAGAATATCTGGATTAACATTATGTCATTGTTTTTTAACATATGTCGTGGTTGCGGCTTCAGTTTTCTATCTTGCAATTGTGGTCATCTTATGGGAATTACCTGTCGTGTTTTGGTTTAGAGAGATTTTACAGATTTGTGTTTTGTTCTATGTTCAATGAAGTATCAACTCCTAACACATCTTCTCCTTCCAAGTATTTTCATATTTTTCTAATGTCCTTGCTTTAGGGATAGCAGACCCAAATCTATGGAACTTAGTTATGGATCGTTTATCAAAATGTAGTAGTCTTACTTTCTATGAAGGGAAAAATTAAAGAAAGACTCATTAGGTTGTTTTTGGATTACTGTGATGGATATTGTTACCACTATCATTTCTCCTTTCGAACTTGGTATCCTCTTCTTTCCCACCATGGACCAGGGCATCATCTTTAACAATCTCAGTCGTTTCAGAATAGCTCATGATGGATGACAGTGCAATTTATTAGCTGCTGTTCGATATTTACTAATATTTAGCCAAGTTTTGCAATGTATTTATCAGGTATTGTGAATGTTTTGCATCGGGAATATATTGTGATGGTTGCAATTGTGTAAACTGTCACAACAATGTTGAAAATGAAGCGGCCAGGCGAGAAGCTGTTGAAGCAACTTTAGAGCGTAATCCAAATGCATTCAGGCCAAAGATTGCTAGCAGCCCACATGGAACAAGGGATAATAGGGTATGTGGATGAAAACTTTTTCTACACCTATTTAGTATTTACCAAAATGTAGTCTATAACTCTCATTTAGAAACTCCCTGTCTTAGCTAATGGAATAAAGTGGAGAATCATATTTCTCAAGGGTGCTGTCGAAGATATTTTGGCATTATCTTTTTAAAAATAAAATAAAAAATCAAGTGTTAAGTAATAATGTTCTCTCTATTATATTTTGGTGTAGTTCAAGCTGCAAACTGGTTTTGATGACATACTTCTGTTCAATCAAAAGAATATATGTTATATTTTTATGCACAATATTCATATTCCTCTATTTGAGAAATATTTGATCAGAACATTTTCATTAAATATTGAGATATCTGAATTTGTTTGGATTGCATTCAGCTTTTTGCATTATATGCTATCAGCATGTAATCTTGTCTAGCTATTGCTGACAATTATATTGACCTTTTCAAATGGTTGTAGGAGGAGATGGGGGAAGTTTTATTGTTAGTGAAGCACAATAAAGGATGCCACTGCAAGAAATCAGGGTGCCTTAAAAAGTACTGTGAATGCTTCCAAGCAAATATTCTGTGCTCTGAAAGCTGCAGATGCATGGACTGCAAGAACTTTGAAGGAAGTGAAGAGAGACATGCTATCTTTCATGGAGATCATGCCAGTAACATGGCATACATTCAGCAGGCAGCAAATGATGCAATAACTGGAGCTATCGGTTCTTCTGGGTACGCATATCAACCTGTATCTAAGAAGAGAAAAGGTCAGGAACTATTCTTTGGGTCAACAACAGCCAAGGATCCATCAATACACAGACTTGGACTCTTTCCACAGGTAAGCTTGATGTCGGTATTCCTTATTTACATTTTTTTTCCTTTTTTTGGTGAATGTTCCTTGTGCAAATACCATCTGTGTAGGGAAGTTCATTTACTGCAACTTCTCATGGTTTATGTCGTATTGTTCTCTCATCATTATTATGTGGACTTTTTCAATGTTTATCAGGCAAACCACGCCAGAGCTTCTCCATCCATCACCTTATCTTCAAATCCTGTTGCTCATGCTAGTAGCACTGCAGCAGTGGTCCCTTCAAAATTAACATATAGGTGTATACATTATTGTCCCTTTGCAACATTAGTAATGTGTTTGTTTACTATGATAATTAGTAATTTGTATGCTTACAATGCTAACTTTTATATTATGGTTCAAGGTCTCTCCTAGCAGACATTATCCAACCGCAGGATTTGAAAGAGCTTTGCTCAGTTTTAGTGGTATTATCAGCAGAAGCCGCAAAATTGGTTGCAGGTAAATATGTCTAAAAATTATTGAAGTCGCATAAATAGACCAAAAAGTCATTATATGTTTAATGCTACAGACAGTTGAATTGTTTCTTTTAATATTCTAGTGACTATACCTGATTGAGGATTTTGGCTTTGATTATCTGCTTAAAGACATTATTATTATTTAGTTTAGTTTGTTTGTTTATTGGAATTCATTATTGTTCAATTAGATGGTTATTGCAACTGTATTATTCCCAACTGTGTTCTCAGGATTTGAATAGCCACATACAAAAAACTTCCGCTCCATTTTTAACAGTTCAGCTATCTCAATCAGTTTCTCGAAGGAATTAATATTGTTTCCTGTCTTTACTTTTTAAAACCATTATCGTTCTGTTATTATCCTGAGTGATTTCATAGGCAGTTTGATAATGCCAGTTTCTAAAATCTAGCTCCTGTTCGCCTTTGCTTCTTGTAGAAAGCTTTTGAAGCGTGCCTGCCACTAATAGGATACTAAAACTCTAAATGCTCCATCATTGGACCTAATGAACCTTTTTTCAAACCTTTTCTTCTAGATCGAAGAAATATAACAGAAAAGCAGGCTGCAGATCATGCAGCAACTTCCCTTGCTTCATCAGCTCAAGGCAGGTTACAAAGCCACAGAGATTCGGATGATGATAGAACTGCAACTGATGATTGTTCAAGTGCTAACCAGGCTGATAAATTTGGACCTGATGATTCAGGTTCAGATGGTTCTGATGTGAGAAAAGCAAGGCCAATGTCTCCTGGAACTCTGGCATTAATGTGTGATGAACAAGATACAATCTTCATGGCAGCTTCTTCCCCTAACAGGTTAATGGACCATGGTTGTAACACATCTTCACAGTTGCCTTATGGTCAAGGCACAACAGAGGTCTATGCTGAGCAAGAAAGGATCGTTCTGACGAAGTTTCGAGATTGTCTCAATAGGCTCATCACCTTTGGGGAAATAAAGGGCAAGTTTCTCACTTCCTTTATTCTCCACTTTAATAAATTGTGAATTCAAAAAGCTAGTTCAGGAGTTTTCAAACTTGAGTAACCATCTTGAGAAACAATGAAAGAATTTGATGTACTAACTTAATATGTTTTCAAGACAATGATAGATTGAAAGTTTAAAAAAGTCGCCATGATCTTATTCTTATAGTTGGATTGATTAGAGAGGTGTTTTTCTCATATTTTATGTCAATGCATGTCTTCACAACTGGAAAGTTGCTTCGGTAGAATCGGGCTGCTTTTTGCACAATCTACTTTGTAATTTGATGACTTGTTTTCCCGCACCTGGTCAAGTATGATTCCGAACTTTTTGATTGTCAAGATGCTGCAGTTGTGATTCATTGAAGTGACTTGGAGTTGCAAATGTTTTGTTTTGTTTCCAAGTTATTCTTTCAAAGAACTAATGCTGTGTCATTCCCCATTACAGAGACAAAATATTCATCATTAGCCAGGACTGAGTTAGGGAGTCAAAAGGATGCACTCAGTAATGGCACTGCAAGCGGCAGGACAGAAACCGGGAATCAGCCAGCAACTGTCAGGCTCAGCAATGGTGTTCCAAATGCTTATGGTTCAACAACACTTGCTCTGCGTGTAGCCAAGCCGTCTCACATGGTTAGTGCAACAATCCCAACCTCTAATAGTGATCCTAGACACAATCCAGGCCTTCACAGCTGATTGCCACTCTTTCTGTAATACCACACCATTGATCATTCCAGCTTGTCTTTGATGCAATCACCCGACAGCGCCCAGCTTCATTGTTGGAATATCTCTTGCATCATTAACATATTCTAATTCCAATTCACTTTCAACCACAAATCAAGCCAATTTGTGGTAAAATTTCACCGAGATATGTTATTACACACCAAGATGTCCATTACCATCATAGATACTTGTAGAGTCTAGCAAGTAGCAACTTCCTTTGATATATTAAAACTTTTTTTAAATGAAATAAAAAAGTAGAGCCATTGCATAATTTCTTAGGGAACATGTAACTTTTTTTTTTTTTTTTTTTTAAAGAGAAACTATAACTCAAGGTGCGTTTGGTAGAGAGTATTGAACGGAGAGTAAAAACTAGTTTATAAGTTATGGAACAAATGCTAGATTACAAGTTAGTATCGAAAAATAATCTTATGTTGTGATATTATGATTTTATAAACGTTAATGCCATCGAAACGTTCCACCAAACGGAACATTCTACCCTTCTGGATTTATCTTCCCTTCTGGTATTTCGTTATTTCTGTATTTCATAAGAATATGACAAAATATGAAATGAAAATACTGACATATCCTTTATCAACACAGCTTAATACTTCGGACAGAGGATTTTTACTAAATTTTGACGTAATTAATTTTCTTTTATGTTTTTTTATAAGCAGGGCTTGCCTATTTCAACGAGATATCAATATAGAGGTATAGGAGTCGAAAAGATTGGATTACGTTATGGAACAAACTATCTAGCAATAAACTTAACTATCTGACAACAGTGGATTAATTTTTTTTTTTTTTGAATTATTACCATTTCATTATTTTAGAAATTGAGAAATAATAAATATATTTAAGAAGTAATAGCGTATAATATTTTATTAATATATATTTATAAAATCTTACATTTTACTTTATTTCTTGTAATAGAAAAATGTAGTAAAATATATTTTTTGTAAAAATATAATAGTAAAATGTTAAAATTTTATAATGATATAATATTAAAATACTACACCTCAATATTTCTCTCATTTGTTATTTTTTAATTTCTGAAAGGGAAATGCTAATGAGTGCCCTAAGGACACTCTTTAAGAATTTATTTTAGGAAAATTTTGATGGGAAAAGAAGAAAAAGTAATTAATGTTTTGACAGTTTTTTTCATTTCCCATAAAAGTGATGTCAAAATTTTTCTAAAATAAATTCTTAATGAGTGCTCTAAGGACACTCGTTAGCATGACCATTTCCAAAATAATGAAATGATAATAATATTTTTTTATCTATATGATTATAAATTTATAAGTAAACATAACAAAAACCTAAACTCAAAATACCAATCCGTGTTGATTTCAATTTGTTACAAGTGAAAAGTGATTTTAAATATTGTTGATCGTGTTTTCAGGCATTATGATATTTAAAACAGCACGACAAGGGTAGAAAGGTAATTCCCTTCTTGGGTAAGATCACTAACACCGACCCGACCCATAAAAAAGCCAGCAGTAAGGGCCCGAGCGCTTTACAACAAAAAACCGACCACATTATAAGTTACAAGACCGACCACAACTGGAGGAGACCGACCACTTGAATTCAAAATGACCGGGCACTTATCAGGTCAACAACATCACTCTCAGTACAAAAAGATTATCATGACCGACCACATGAAGACCGGGAGAATAACAGGATATGCTCCAGAAGATAAGTTATCCCACTTTCATAGGAAAACTAAGGAGTCAGAGTCCTAGTAGGATAAAGGAAGTAAAAGATAGATTTGATAAAGGTTTCATTGAGGGAGCAGTAGATTGTTTCAACTAGGAAACCTCATACTAAGAGGAATCTGATTCCTTCACTATTATAAATAGAAGGGTAGAGTATGTGTAAAAGGCATGAGATTCAAACTTGTAAAAAGACAGAAGAATTACGAGTTTCAGTAATAAAAATATAGTCCTGTTTGTGCCCGTGGACGTAGGTCGGACAAACATCCGCCGAACCACGTTAGATCTCTTTGTTTGATTGGTGCATTATCTACCTTTCGCTAAGTTTGTTTTTGGTTTCCCCCATAACCAAACAAATTCACTATTGAAGGAGGATTACCTCGGGAGTGATATTCCCATATTGCCCTGAGACCAAAATCAACCGTCAACAGTTGGCGCCGTCTGTGGGGAATCGAAACAAAAAGCAGTTCACGAGAAAGACAATGGCAGAAGGCGGAAATCATCAATCTTTGGGGAGTCCAGCGACAGACTGGATGAAAAAGGTGGAAGAGAGCATGAAATCCATGATGGATCGGCTGGAGAGAATGGAAGGAACGAACAACGAAAGACCAGACGTCGGAACCAGTCAAAGAAGAAGTGAAAAAGCAGAAGGGAAGAGGGTGATAGATACAAGTGAAGACGATGGACCCAGGAGGAGGGGCCCCTACGGGATAAAATCCGTAGTTGTAGAAAAAGATTCACAAACAGAGGACACATGGGAAGAAGAAGAAGGAAGACCATCACCAGATCCCTCCTATGATAGTCTCCACGACTCCAGAAGAGAAGACATGGAATATAACGAAAATGTGTGGGAAATTCCAAGACATGAGGAACGCCGCACACGGGGCATTAGACGCACATAGGGGCACAGAAGACGACATGGCGGCACGACCAGTGAAATAAAGTCTTGGTTAAAAAAGGAGATGACCAAGTGGGGGGTAGGCCTCAAGGCTGACGCAAGTGATGCCCGGGACGATGAGGGGGAATCTCCCATCGCGGAAAAAATAAGGTCGGAAAAATTCCCAAAATGATTCAACATGCCGACCATGGCACCCTACAAAGGCCACTCTGACCCGAAATCGCACATCGAAAGCTTTGTCTTGTTGATGGAAGTCCAAAGAGTAGTAGGAGATGCCATCTGCAAAGTGTTCCCCCTAACTTTAGGTGGACCCGCCATCCTATGGTACAGAAGTCTGGCTCCGGGGAGCATCGGAGGCTTCACACAACTTAAGAAGTCGTTCATTCGACACTTTAAAGGGGCCTGCGTCCCCAAAAAGACGATTGGAGAATTGAGACTTATGAAGCAAGGAGATGACGAGCCCCTGAAAAATTTTATTGAGAGATACCACAACATGGTACTGGAAGTCGGGGGATACGAGAGTCCCTAGAAGCCTTAGAAAGCTTAAAGGGAGCCCTAAAGGTCGGGAGGTTATGGACTCATCTAAGAATCCAGGACACGCCGGATTATGCCACCGCTCTAGAGGTAGCCCGGAAGTTCGTCTTGGTAGAAAGCGAAGAAAAGATCTCCCGAAGGGGGACGGCCATTCGGGAAAGAACAGCAATAACAGAGGCCCCCCGACAACCGGACAGGGAATTCAAAAGATTCAATCCGAAACCCAAAGAATTCAAACCGATACCTCGAAGAGATCAGGAAAGAGGGGTCGCGACCCAGGTGAATCATGTAGTCCGAGAAGAAACATATATTCCCTTGAGCAAGCCACCAGGGCAAATCATCATGGAAATACAGGAAAAATGCCTCTTGATAGAACCCGACCTCAGGAGATTCCCCCCAGATAAAAGGAACCAGAAGTCTTACTGCATACATCATAACCTGAGAGGGCACACAACGGAAGAATGCAAAGATCTGCAGGAACAGATGGATGACCTAACCCGAAATGGGTATCTAAATAGTTATATCGACCATGAAACCATGGCGGCCAGATAGAGGGCACGAAACCGACAGGTGAACATCATCGCAGGGGGAAGTACACTGGCCGGGGACTCTAACCGATCAAGAAAGAACTATAGCCGAGCTCAAGGGGCAGATGTGCTAGGAACAGAAAGACCCCCGACACTACAAGGGGGTCGGTCGGTGCCCATAATTTTCACCGACGAGGATGCACAAGGGGTGAGTTTTCCCCATGATGATGCGTTGATAATCAAAGCTACAATCAGCGGCACAGAGGTGGATAAGATCCTGGTAGACCCCGGAAGCGCGGTATACATAATATCCAAAGAAGCTTTAGAAAGCCTGGGAGTAGAATACGTAACCCTAACTAATGACAGCACCCCCTATATGGTTTTGGAGGCTCAACGGTCATCCCGCTGGGAAGAATACAATTGGCAACAACCATCGGAACTCACCCCAGAACCCGGACAGTCATGGTAAACTTCACCGTGGTGGACTGCCTGAGCAGTTACCAAGTCATTGTCGGCCGGCCTTTTATGATGAAAACAAAGGCTGCGATGTCCTGTTACTACTTGAAACTGAAATTTCCTACCCGGGAAGGGATCAGAATCATATGCGGAAGTCAGAAGATATCCCGTAGTTGCTTCGCCACTCTCTCACGAGAAACCCTCTGCATCGAAGGAAGCACTAGGAAGAGGCAAAGGGGGGAAGACGAGGAAAATCCAAGGAAGGACCCAGGTCCGCGCCCGGACAAAGTTGCCCGGCTAGAGGCAGCCGAAGAATTAGAAGAAGTCAACTTGTTCGGACCGAATAAAAGCATAAAGATAGGGGGGAACTTGGACGAAATCCTAAAAAAGGACCTGCTGGAATGCCTACGGGAGTACCCCGACATCTTCGCATGGGGACACAATGACATGCCCGGGATTGATCCAAAGTTCATCAGTCACCGCTTGGCAGTAAACCCGACACACAAACCAGTTAAACAGAAAAGAAGAATATTTAACCAAGAACGGTGCAGAGCAGTGGCGTCCGAAGTGGAAAAACTGTTAAAAACAGGCTTCATCAGAGAAGTCAAGTACCCAGAATGGGTTTCGAACGTGGTATTGGTAAGGAAAGTAAACGGGAGGTGGAGGATGTGCGTGGACTTCACCGACCTCAACAAGGCGTGCCCGAAGGACAGCTTCCCACTGCCAAACGTAGATCAGCTGGTAGATACGACAGCCTGCAAGGACTGCTGAGCTTTATGGACGCCTTCTCAGGATACAACCAGGTCAAGATGCACCCTGCTGACGAGGAGAAAACAAATTTTGTCACCGATCAGGGGCTTTACTGTTATAAAGTAATGCCTTTCGGATTAAAAAACGCAGGAGCCACCTTTCAGAGACTGGTCAACAAGATTTTCAAACCACTCATCGGCACAACAATGCTGGTGTATGTTGACGACATGATAACAATGTCTGAGGCGCCAGGGTGTCACGTGACCGACCTGAAGAAAACCTTTGAGTTATTAAGGAAATACCATTTAAAACTCAACCCAGAAAAGTGCGCCTTCGGGGTGGCCTCCGGGAAGTTTTTAGGCTACATGGTGAGCTCCAGGGGCATAGAAGCAAATCCGCAAAAGATACAAGCCGTACTAGACTTGAAATCTCCCAGGACGGTGAAAGAAGTTCAAAGTCTAACCGGCAGGCTAGCCACGCTTAACTGATTCATCTCCCGAGCAACCGACAAATGCCACCCTTTCTTCAAAGCCATCAAGAAAGCCCAAAAGGGGATCGATTGGACTCCGGAGTGCGAGGAGGCCTTCCAACAACTGAAACAATATCTAGCACAGCCCCCGCTCCTAGCAAAACCTCTCCCAGGAGAGACATTATACTTGTACTTGGCTGTTTCAAAACACGCAGTAAGTTCGGTGCTGGTGCAAGAGGCCGACCAAATCCAAAGACCAATATACTATGTTAGCAAAGCCCTGTTGGACACAGAAACCCGGTATCCCGTACATGAACTAGTCGCCCTATCTTTGATCACCGCAGCTCGGAAATTACGGCCTTACTTCCAAGCATACCCTATCAAAGTTTACACCGACCACCCCTTGCGGAAAATCTTACAAAAACCAGAGGCCTCGAGAAGATTGATGAAGTGGTCGGTGGAGTTAAGCGAGCACGACATCTCCTACCTTCCAAGGGTAGCAATGAAAGGACAGGCTTTGGTAGATTTTGTTGCAGAATTCACCGAACCCCAGATCTTGACGGTAGGAGAAGACAAGTGGGAGATGTCAGTGGACGGGTCTGTCAGCTCACAGGGTAGCGGAGCCGGGATTGTGTTGAAAAATAACAAGGGGGAAGAAGTATTGTTTGCCTTAAGGTTCGCCTTCGAAACCACGAACAATGAGGCATAGTATGAAGCAATCCTGGCCGGATTAAGACTATGCACGGTAATAGGAGTCCACGACGTAATAGTAAGAAGTGACTCACAGCTTGCTATTCAGCAACTAAAAGGCGAATTCCAGGCCATGGAACCTAGCATGAGAGCCTACTTGACTGAGGTAAAGAGGTTAATAGAAAAAATGAGGGACGTTCACTTTGAACAAGTCGGACGAGAAGACAACGGCGAAGCAGATTCTCTTGCACGGCTCGCATCTTCAATAAAGAAGAGAATCCCAGAACAGTCCCCCTAATCTGCCTCTGAGAAAAAAACGTAGGGGAACTCGAAGTAGGAACCTTGGATAAAGAAGATGAAACTTCATGGCTGCAACCGATCAGAAAATATTTGGAAATAGGAGAGACACCCGAGGACAGAAAGGAAGCCAGAAAACTAAGATTCAAAAGCACCAAGTTTTCCTTAATCGAAGGGGTACTCTACCGAAGAGGCTATACCGTACCCCTCCTGAGATGTTTAACAGAGGAGGAAGCAGATTATGTGCTCAGGGAAATTCACACGGGCATCTGTGGAAGTCACGCCGGAGGAAGATCAATCGCCTTTAAAGCCTTAAGACAAGGATTTTACTGGCCGACCATGCATCAGGACGGTGTGCGGATAGCCCATAAATGCGAAGGTTGTCAGAAAAATGCCAACATCCACCATCAACCGGTAGAACAATTAACCACCCTGTCCAGCCCCTGGCCGTTCGCACAGTGGGGGCTAGATATCATAGGGCCAATGCCAAAAGGGCAAGGGCGGGCGAAATATGCAATCGTGGCCATAGACTATTTCACAAAATGGGCAGAAGCCGAGCCGATATCCACCATCACGGAGAAAAAGGCCACAGAATTTGTAAAGAAGAACATAATCTGCAGGTTCGAAATCCCCCGGGCGATCATCAACGACAACGGGAAACAATTCGATAGCAAAGGATTCAGGAAGCTCTGCGAAGACCTCCAGATCGCTTTAAAATTCGCCTCGCCAGCCCATCCCAAGTCAAACGGACAGGTTGAGGCAACAAACAGACCATCAAGGCAAACCTTAAAGCTCGGCTCGGATCATGCAAAGGCTTATGGGTCGAAGAATTACCAAAAGTGCTATGGGCACATCGAACGACCTACAAAGATTCCACAGGGGAAACACCATTTTCCATATCATACGGATGTGAGGCCGTAATTCCAGCAGAAATTGGAGTAGCAACTCACAGGGTCCGCCACTTTGGGAATGAGCTGAACGAAGAACTTATCAAAAACCACATCGACCTGATCGAGGAAAGAAGAGAGAGATCAACTATGAAAGCAGCAGTTTACCAACAAAGAATGGTCCGCTTTTACAACAGAAGAGTTCGGACCCACTCCTTCCTCCCGGGCGACTTAGTATTGAGAAGGGTCACCTTAAACACCCGGCGACCAGAGGAGGGCTCGCTAGGTGCTAAGTGGGAAGGGCCATACAAAATCACAGATGTGGTAAGGCCAGGGGCTTACTTCTTGGAACAGCTGGACAACACAAGATTAAAAAAGCCATGGAACGCCGAGATGTTGAAAAAATACTTTCAGTAAATTCTCCCTTCCTCCTCTTCTTTGGCAGCAACCCAATAAGGGACAGAAATTCAAATACAAAGCCTCTCTCAAAATGACCCGCAGAGAGTTGTAAGAAGGGCAGTATATCCCCGAATATAAATAAAACTTTCTTTTTTCACCCACTCTTCTAAAAATAATTTTGCAAAACCGTATTCAAAACCCCGGGGATATACTCAATACAACGGTCCAAGGTCAAAAGCACAAAACCCACAACTACCCGACCACGGCTACCACCATAAAGAAGCACAAAGTCACACCAGAATCAGTCGACTCCATACAAGCATTAAACAGCAGGGACGTAACATTCCCTCGGGGCCAAGTATTTCTCTCAGCTCGAGGTCGAGTTACGTCCCACCGAGTCTGTCTTTTGGACTGGGGACGTAACATTCCCCCGGGGCCAAGTATTTCTCTCAGATCGGGGTCGGGTTACGTCACACCGAGTCTGTCTTTTGGACTGGGGACGTAACATTCCCCCGGGGCCAAGTATTTCTCTCAGCTCGGGGTCGGGTTACGTCCCACCGAGTCATGCTCATTGGTCTGGGGATGGGACATTCCCCCAGAACCAAGTATCTCTCTTGGCTCAGGGTCCTCAGGGACATACTCGATGCATAGGATCCGTGAGAAGCATAGCACATGGATGGATGATACCCCCGTGGCGATTGCTTACTCCAGTATTACCGAACATAAGGAGGAACATGCCCTTAATGTGTCGAGCACTCTTTTGATCCTCATTTACCCGATGTAATGGATCTGTGGGAAAGCATAGCACGTGGGATGATGATGCCCCCGTGACGATTGCTAGCTCCAGTGATGCCGGACCCAAGGAGGAATATACCCTTAGTATCCCGGACACTCTTTGATCCATTCATCATTTGGATCCAAGAGAGGCGCAGCACAGGGATGCGTTATGCCCCTGTAGCGTGTGCCTGCTCCAGCGTGGTAAGGAGGAGCCCTCGTACAATACAAAGGCTCCACAGTGACCCGACGTATAGAGGATGTGCCCTTACCATTCAAACGCTCTCTGATCCAAATCCTGGTTCGCTGGGACACTGAATTGAAAGATTCAGAATTGTGTTTTGGAAACCTCGGACATGACGCTGTTTTAAGGAATCCGTGCTGTTGTTTACGCTTGTGAAAATTTTTACTTTGGGACAAGTGCTAAGTCACCCCCACCTTTTGATTTTATTTTCGAAAGTTTTGTTTTTATTTTTTCGTCGGTCTGACAAGGGGACGCCCAAGTCAGATTTGACAGGGTTTCAAAGATGGATACACTTCCCATCTGAATAAATCCCAAGGATTAACCAGTGCTCGGGGCTGGATTCGTTCCGCCGAGGCCACTTGGTTAATCGGCTCGGTGCTGGATTTCGTTCCGCTGAGGCCACTTGGTTATACAGCTCGGGGTCGGGCCACACTCCACCGAATCTATCTTTTGGACTGGGGACGAAATATTCCCCCAGGGCCAAGTGTTCCATACAGCTCGGGGTCGGGTTACGTCCCACTGAGTCGGTGTTCTGTAAACTGGGGACGTAACATTCCCCCCGGAGCCTAGTGCTTCCCTCAGATCGGGGTCGGGTTATGTCCCACCGATTCACCGGAGCCAAGTGTTTCTACTACTCAGGGTCGGATTACGTCCCTCCAGCTCATACTGTCCCCACGGAGAGGTCTCAAATGTTCGAAGGGAAACATAAAGAACGAAATAAAAAAAAAAGCACATATATATATATATATATTAAAAAAAAAGAGTGTTATTACAAAAAAAAACAAGTGTACACAGGGCCCCGTCCGGGTTACCCCTTCTTTAATCAGCCCGCGCAGGGGCAGAAAGTTCTTCCTCGGCCGGCTCAGACGATGGAGGGATCAGCTCGGTCTCAAGAACGGGAACATCAGCTTCAACCTCGGCGACACAAGAGAACTTTAATTCAAGAATGGGAGGTGGAATCTCAGGGTAGTCCTCGCCAGGAGCAGGAACATCAGGTCGGCTTTCTTGGGAAACCTGGGAGACCGGGGCAACAGAAATCGGGTCGGGATCCATCACCTCCTCGGAAGAAGGGGGGAGCCATTTCTGGAACTCCTCCTCAGATATTTCCCCTTTACAGAAACGGATGGCTGCATGGACTGGCCCCATATCCAGGTCGGGCAGCACCATTGGTATGATTTCAGCACAGTCACCGACCCCTTCAAGACGAATGGAGTCCCTCTCGGCCTCCCATTCGAGCTCCTTATCCCTGAGCTCGGCACGGGCCCGTCCCAGTTCCTCCTCTTTGTCCCACAGCTTATACTCCACACTGCCCACTTCCACCTTGAGGATCCCAATCTCAGCCCGGGCATCCACCAAACTTGCTCTAGCTTCCTCAGCATTCTTGCGCTCCAGAGTAGCAGCAGCCTTAAAAGCTTTGTTTGTTTTGACAGCCTCGACCGCAACCAGTTCATGATCCCTATTCCTCTCCTCAACACTAGCCAGCTTGGCCTCCACTTCAGAAAGATGATTCTGAAGCCTCTGTGTCTGGCCGCCTTCAGACAAAAGGCTTATGAACAGGTCCTTATTTTTGGCCGCCAAATAATTTGCCTGCCGAGAAGAAAAAAAGTCAGTTTCAAACTAAGTCTGAACGACACCTCGGATGTAGAAGATAAGAAAAAGAAATAACCTGAGCCAACTGGGAGCACAACTTTGCGACCACCTCATCGGGTGAAAG